>CAKNXH010061526.1:0-60248 GCA_932178445.1 Andricus quercusramuli
AAAAGGTTGCGAGAAATCTGGTCTTTGTAATAAAGGCGCGTTACATAATTTTTCCTTTAATGTGTCAAATGCAGTTTGCTGGGATTCTGTCCATACAAATGGTGTATCTTTTTTCAATAATTTATTTAGAGGTGCGGCGATTTTTGAAAATCCGTCGACAAATTTTCTATAATATCCTGCTAATCCTATGAATTCTTTGATATTTTTTGGTTTTTTAGGAACTGGAAATTTTTTGACGGCTTCTACTTTTTTAGGGTCTGGTCTCACTCCATTTTTATCGATAATATGTCCTAGGTATTTTACTTCAGGACGCAAAAATTCGCATTTGTCAGGTTGTAATTTAAGATTTGCGTTACGTAATCTATTTATTAATTCTGTGAATTTTTTATCATGTTCTTCTAATGTATCCGCATAAATAACTATATCATCTAGGTAGACGAAAAGTTCAGTGCCTTGAAGGCCAGTCAATACTAAGTCCATAAGGCGTTGAAAGGTGGCAGGGGCGTTTTTCAAACCAAACGGCATGCGGTCGAATTCATAGTGTCCGAAGGGAGTTGAAAAGGCTGTTTTGTGTGAATCTCGAGGGTCCATTTTTATCTGATGGAATCCCCATGCTAAGTCAAATACCGAAAAGTATTGGGCTTTCCCTAATTGATCTAAAATTTCTGTAATATTTGGAAGTGGATATGAATCACTGATAGTCTTTCCGTTCAATTTGCGATAATCTAAAACCATACGCCATTTTATGTTTCCGTGAGAGTCCGGTTTCTTAGGAGCTGGAAATACTGGTGTATTATATGGAGATTGTGATGGCTTTATTATTTTTGTCTTAATTAATTCTTTGACTTGATCTTGGATTTCTTCTTTTTGGACATGGGGGAGTCTGTATGGTCGTGTAAAAACTGGTATTTCGTCCGTGGTTATAATGCTGTGTTTTAATACGTTTGTGCCTTCGAGTATATCTCCTGGTATATGGAATCGGTCTGCGTTTTGTTTAATGAGTTTTTCTACATGTGCATATTCTTCTTTATTTAAATGTTCAAGACGTAATAGTTCTTTTATTGACTTAACTCTATCTTCATTTGCAATATTAAAGGTTTTGTGAACATAATCTCCATTTTTATTTGAATTCAGAAAACAGCTAAAGACTTGTTCGACTGTTTGGTATTTATTATTTTCATTTTGATTTTGTGTAATAAAAACTTCGTTATCTTCAGGTGTCAATTCTTCAAAGTCGAGAATTTCTACAGTTGGAATTGCAAGTACTACTGGTTCTTCACGCGTATTAGCAATTTTTAAATATGCTTTACCGTTATTATTTTTAACTATTGCGTTTCCGAAATATATACCACTGTCTTTAGGCAACAATTCAGGAACGTATCCTATTTCCTTATCCTTGTTTTTAACATGTATATAAAAATCAGAAATTGTTCTAGGCGGAATTGTGATTATTTCAGAGGAGTCAAAAGGGTGGTGTTTTTCATTGATTTCTAGTTGCTTTTCTGCATAATTTATTTTTACATTGTTTTTACGAAAATATTCACTTCCTAAGACTCCGTCGTGTTCTACTGCTACTTCATTGGAAATTATATTAAAAATTCTTGGAAATTCTAGAATGTTTATTGTTATTTGACCGAGAGTGTATACTGGGTATTCGTTAATTCCTGTCAGTTTCAGACAATGTTGTTTATTAATGTTTACGCACGATTCGATTGCTTTTTCTTTAATTAAATTGGGACCTGCGCCTGTATCAATCATTAATCTTACAGGATTATTCAAACCGTTTGCTGATAGCGTTATGTGAGGTATAGTATCAGTGACGCTTAAATTTACTTTTACTGTTTTTTGTTTCTCTATATTTTCAGAATTAGGATCGGCTGCATTTAATTCTTTCTTTAGGCCTTCCTCTGAGCAACCGGTCTGGGAAGGGCATTGCAGTTTTCCGAATTCATTTGTTGAGAAGGATTTAATTGTTGCGGTTGTTGCTGTTGATATTGATTATTATGTTGTCTTTTACGGCAATCATTAATTACATGACCCGGTTCTTTGCAATAGTGACATATTATTTTATTAGGTTTAGGCTGATAGTTATTCACGTCTTTTGGATCGTTTCGAGAGTCACTTCTATTCCATTGTTGGCTAGGACCCTGTTCTCTCCACGGGGGTCTATCTTGGTTGTATTTATTCTGAGTTCCCCACGGCTCATATCGGGGTTTGTCATTTGACCAATAGTATTGTGCTTGAAATCGATTATTAGTTTGATTTTGGGGATAATTAGGAAAAGATTGTCTTTGATTTAGAGAATTATTAGGAAATGATTGTCTTTGAAAATTATTTGGAGAAAATTGTCTTTGATTTTGGAAATTATTCGGAAAAAATTGTCTTTGATTATTGTTATTATTAAAGTAAGGTTTTGAATAATTATTAGGAAATTGTGTCTGAGAACTATTTGTTCGATTAAATTGAGTATTTTGAGGGTTTGATAATTATCTTGCAAGAATACGACATACTGATGCTACGTGACCTGTTTTTTCGCAAAATTTACATTGTGCATTTTCTCCTCTTGTAAAGTGTACTTTATTGGATTTAGAAGTTTCTCCTGAATAAGGAACAGGTCGCGATTCTTTTCTTATGTCTTTGTTAGTTGCTAATCTTTTTTCAATTTCAATTGCTTTAGTAGCAAGTTGCGAAAATGAATCTGCTGTTCCTATTCTCATTTCTAATTCTGGTCTAAGTCCTCTAATAAAATGATCCATCGCGTAATTTTCTAATTCAGTTTGAAAGGATTTTTCGGTTGTTCCTTTATTGTTCATTTTATGAGCGTCAATTATTCTATCAGTAATTTCTTTAATACGCGAAGCATAAGATATTACGTTTTCATTTTCCCACACATATATATTACCGAGTTCCCCTTGGAGTTGATATACTGTTTTAGTAGGAGCGTATACCGTTTTGAGTTTATTTACTAATTCTTCTATTGAATAAAATGTATGACCATAAATGCATTTTGTGGCTTCTCCCGAGATTTTAGAACGAAGTAGTTTCACTAGATTTGCTTCGGCTTCGGCGTTAGGGACCATTGATCTTGCTTCAAAACATGATTCTATGAAATGTGAAAAGGGGACGTTATTTGTTCCGTCGAACACGGGAACGACTTCGAGCGCATCTCGAAGTGAGATTTGCTGGTTGTTAGGGAGTTTACTCATACTGTCTTTTTTAATTTCAGAGTCTGAGTCTGATAAATTGAAATTGTCTCCGTTAGGGTTTGTTATTATTATTTCTGGTAAAATATGTTCAATTTTAATTTGCTTATCAACGTTTTTTATTTCGATATTTGAATTTATTTGTTCTGAGAAAAGTGTTGTTTGCTTTTCTTGTGATTTTTGCGAATCGGAAAAAGAGTTTGAAAATGAATTAACTGATTTTCCTATGGAAGTTTCTTGGTTTTCTACTGATTTTTCTGAATCTGCAACAGTGGAATTCGCTCTGAAGTTTATTCTGCTGTTTGTTAAAGTTTCATCTAGAAAGGTATCGTTTCCTAATGTTTCGTCGAAATTCGAGTTTGAAGCATAAATTACACTATTATCTTTTAGTCTTTGGACTATCGGTGAGTCTTGTTTTTCTAAAATTTCTTGATTAAAGTTTAGAGATTTTTTTGTTCGTATGGGAAGATTTTGGGTATTTTCCACTATTTCTGCTAACGCGGGGTCTTTTTGTGCTTGATTTCTTGTAACGCGTTTTTCAAAGTTTGTGTTTAAACCTGGGACGGACATTTATAATTTTTCATTTCTTAATTTTTTGAATACTTTGAGACTTTTTGGGTTAGATGTTCACACACGTTTTATAAATGATAAATATGGACACATACATGTAAATATAATAGGCAGGTAAAAATCATTGATAGGTGGGAATGAGAGAAATAATATAGACAGGTTCAGATCACAGAGAAAGAAATAATATAGACAGGTTTATATCATAAAGAAATAAATATCATAGACAAGTAATAGAAGAAATTCGAAGTTTGAGTTCCAGTGCTTTTTTTTTAATTGTCAAGTTTTTTATATCTCAGTTTTTAAATAGAGTTCTTAACCATACGTAAAAGAGACAGAACAAATTTTGGCATAACTTTTTGAAATAGAAAGATAGGTGATTATCGAGCAAACTAGGTTCAGTCTTTCAACTTTTGATTGTCCTGAAAGCTTCAGTCCTGACAAACAATAAGTTAAATATAATTTGAAATTCGTTATCGTTTTGGATTTCTTTTTCGGATTCTACTTGTGAACTTGAAATGTTTATTTTGTCAACAAGTTCTTTAATCTTTTTACCTCCTCTTGATTTGAATTTACGCTTTATGCTTTTGTTAGTATTTAAATTCATTCTAAAATGACATATTTGTAAGGAACTTAGGTGAATTTTGGAAAGAATGCCCTGCTACAAAGCACAGGCAGGATACTCTGCTACAAAGCACAAGCAGGATAGGTATTTTTGACAGGTAGATTTAGGAGGATTTTTTTTTGAAATAATGCCCTGCTACATAGCACAGGCAGGATACTCTGCTACAACCCTGGCGGACCGGCCGAACGCAAACATTACGCTACAGCGTAACGGTAAAGTAATGGTAAAGTAATGGTAAAGTAATATGGCATTATAATTAATAAAGGAAACACAATTAATATGTAAACTGTTGCAATTATAATAAAACGTTGAAATTTACGTTCAACAGTCATGCCGCAATTGCAACAAGTTGCTTTTGCAGCATTAAAAAATAAAAAAACATAGTGACCGCCATTGCAGTCGGGCCCCTGCGTATTGGCAACCCGCTAACGTGGCTTTAAGTGGGTTGCCAGTCTGCAGGGACCCGACTTGAATGACAGCCACTTTGTTTTTTTATTTTTTAACGCTGAGAAAGCAACTTGTTGCAATTACGGCATGACCATTTAATGTAAATTTTAACGTTTTATTACAATTGCAAACATTTACATATTAATTTTGTTTCCTTTATTAATTATAATGCCATATTACTTTACCATTACTTTACCATTACTTTACCGTTACGCTGTAGCGTAATTTTTGCGTTCGGCCGGTCCGCCAGGGAGAGCACAAGCAGGATAGGTAGTTTTTGACAGGTAGATTGAGGAGGATTTTTTTGGAAATAATGCCCTGCTACAAAGCACAGGCAGGATACTCTGCTACAAAGCACAAGCAGGATAGGTAGTTTTTGACAGGTAGATTGAGGAGGATTTTTTGGAAATAATGCCCTGCTACAAAGCACTGGCAGGATACTCTGCTACAAAGCACAAGCAGGATGGGTAATTTGTGTAGGTTATTTCAGATAAATTTTGGAAGTAATGGATGAGGAGAGTTTTGAATTGTTTTTAAATTTGAACTTGATTTTACGTTAAAATAGAGGAGAAAAGAAAAAAAATTTAATTTATTTCTGTACTGGTAGTTTATAATTTCCAAGGCCGATGCACCGAAAATATACGAGGTATGTTACGTCTTAATCAACATAACTTGCCTTATATTTTATTAAATAAAGATGGTTCCTCGTTCTGGATTTTAATGTAAATTAAAAAACTGGGATGAGGATAACTACGGTCTACAGAAATAAATTAATAAGATTTGAATATGAATTAATTAAAGTTTATTAGAACAATAGCAATTTTACTGAGATGAAGTACAAAAAGGTTGATTTGAGATTAATGCAGCTGGAGTACTCTTGTTTTGACTTGCCTCTTCTCGTTTAATTTTAGTCCACCTTAAACAGGGATGAATAGTTAAACAAACGATAGAGTAAGAGAAATGAAACGAGAAAACGAGATAATTTACTACTTACTTATTTGTGGTAGATGTGTTGCACCCTCTTGCCGGAGCTCTTTGTGGGACCCGTAGGGGGTGAGTATACAAGAATGGAGGCTGCGCTGACCAGGTCAGAGGATCTGGGCCTCCCTCGTTCTTTGTTACAAGTGGTGTATTGTGTTTCGATGTGACGCTCCCGCACAGAAGTTAGATTTGAAGAAGATTTTGACGGGCCGAGTATTTGGGACCGGAGTTTAGGGTTTTGACAAATTTGATTGTAGTACTGGGTGTGGTTCTTCAATGGTGGAGAGTCTAAACTAGGTAGACTGGTTGAACTTCCTAAAACTGTGTAGACTGTTTAAAGTCCCTAAACTGACTTCCTGCTTCAAAATCTGCTGTATTTATTCATGAGATCTCTCCTAAGATTCCCGTAGGGGTGAGTGGTATTAGAAGTAGGGATTCATCATGGTTCCAATCATCGTTGATAATTAATTGTGTAAATGAGTGGTAGGGATTTAATTATCCAATGGGCATCGAGATTTTCATGTATGCCCATATACGGAAAGTGTCGCAGTAGCTAGGATGCACTATATCCCTTCTTAGTCCAAAGGGTTAATTGATAGGATGGCCAATCAGCGATGAGGAATCGTAATGTGCCCAAATATGGAGAATGGGGCAGTTACCAAATATATGGTATCCCTTCCTAGATGACAAAGGCTGAGATATTCTATTATGTAGAGGGGCATAAGGTTTGCGTGTCTTCTTTGTCAAAGGTTCACCCTCCTACAACTGTCACCTTGATTGAGATATTTATTGCTTTTGTATCGAAGATGCTGGTGTCCCTTGCATAGGCATAAGTAGGTCAAGATGCTTAAATCATGTAGATGAGTAGTATAGGTACCAGCATTTTATAAACGTATGGGGTTGAGAATCTGGTCTGTTCTTAAGGTTGGTTTGCTGATTAATTTATAGCTCTTCAATTAATGTGTGTTTTATGGCTGTGTTAGTTCTGCAAATTTATGTAGCCCGCTCATTTTAGTTTAATGTACTGTATATGTGCTGTAGGTACCAGCATTTGAAGGTGTATAGGATTGAAGATGTGGCTAGTTCTCATGGTTGCTTCGCTGATTAATTTATGGTCCTTTGATTATTATGTGCCCATTTCTTGTGTTGGATAGACGAGATTTTTATGTGAATCGCTTATTTTCGTTTACTGTGCTGTGTAAGTGCTATAGGTACCAGCATTTTGTAAGCGTATGGGGAACAAAATGCAGCTTGCTTTTCTGGTTGCCTTGTTGATTAATGTATGTGTTTTTGATTAGCGTGTGCCTCTTTGTTGTGCGAAAAATTGATGCGTACAACTCATCTTGGTCCATTGCGTTGTTCGTTACAAATCCGTTCTTCACGAATGATTTTAACAATGTCGGGTTTGTATATAATATGATTTTGACAATAATAATTGGATATTGGATATAATATTTCAGCTTGTTGTTTTATTAGTTAATATAAATGTTATGTAGTTATAATCAATTGAATATAAATGTTATATAGTCATAAACTATTGAATATGAATGTTATGTAGTAATAATATATTGTTTATAATTATATATTATTATAAAAGTCGCGGGACGTGACAATATCATAAACTGCCTGGAATTTCATTATCCGGAAATTTTACAACTTGGCAATATTATAATCTGTCCCGCAATATTATTATTTCGGGAATTTTGTTATTTGGAAATGTTGTTTGCTTTGGAATTTTATTATGCTGGAATTATATAATTCAGGAATTTTATTATTCGGGAATTTTGTAGTTCGTATATTTTATAATTCAGTAATTTTCTGTCGGGAATTCTATTTCTCGAAAATTTTATTATTCGGGAATTTTCAAATTCGATAATATTATAACCCAGTGGGCACAAAAATTAAGGATGTCCTAGAGACGTCTTCAGGACATCTCTGAAACGACTTTTGGAACATGTCTTTTGGAGATCCTAGGGATGATCTTAAGACGTCTAAGGTCAGTACGAAATATGTCTTGAGAACGTCCTAGGTCTTTAAGACCTCTTTAGGACATCTTTAGGACATTGGACGTCTTAGAGACGTTGATTGGACTGACATTGGACGTCCTAGGAACGTCCCAAGGACGTTCTTGGAATGTTTATGTTTTTGTGCCCACTGGGAAACTGTCTGGAATTTTATTATTCGGAAAATTTCCAACTTGGCAATATTATAAACTGTCCGGGAATATCATTATTTCGGGAATTTTATTATTTGAAAATTTTTTCAACTTTGGAATTTTATGATGCTGGAGTTTTATAATTCAGGAATTTTATTATTCGGGAATTTTGTAGTTCGGATATTCTATAATTTAGTAATTTTCTGTCGGGAATTCTATTTCTCGGGAATTTTATTATTCAGGAATTTTCAAATTCCATAATATTATACACTGTCTGGAATTTCATTATTCGGAAATTGTCCAACTTGGCAATATTATAAACTGTCCGGGAATATTATTATTTCGGGAATTTTATCATTTGGAAATTTTTGAACTTTGGAATTTTATTATGCTGGAATTTTATAATTCAGGAATTTTATTATTCGGGAATTTTGTAGTTCGGTTACTCTGTACAAAAAAAAAGACACATGTTGACCCTGGAGCACTCAGTCTAATTTATAACGTCGCTGGGAGAGGTCCAACTAATATCCGGTAAACCGGTCTATTTTTGCTCGATCACTTCAAAATAAAAATAATAATAATAATGATAATAAAATTTTCTGTGAACCTGCTACGTAGTACCTTTTCGAAATTTCAACTCAAAAATTGTGAACAAGCTTCAAGGAGAAACGGCGGAATCACAGTCAAATCACAAAGCTAAGTCATGACTTTTATTGATAAGAATTTAAGTCTCTTTACAAGAGATTCCACGGTATTTCAGAAATTTTCAAAAAATAAATTAAGACACTTCCTAATTTAATAACTTTTATTGTTAGGAATAAATGAATTTCAAGATTGTAAATTTTTGAGATTGAAGTATTTTTTTGTCTCCGTCGGGGGGGGGGGGGGGATTATACTATTTCCGTCCTAAATTAAATTGCGTTAAAATACTTTATCCGTTCATTTTATTTGAACATTCAAATGAATTAAACCTCAGATATTCAAGAAATATAGAATTCCATGAGATATTTGTGGCTTTACTAAAGCAAAACTTCTTCAAAATTTTTAGAGATGAAAATTCCGATTATCAGGCCTCTTTCCCTTATACCATGTCTCTATATACTAACGATTTCATACAAAAAATTTTGACCGCGTATAGTTCAAAAAAAAGTTGTATTGGCTCTTATTTTAGAGGTAGGCCGGCAATCGGCAGATGGGAACATATGAACTCCTATCTAATACAACGCTGCTGAAGGCTGGTGACCTTCTCAGCATAAACCACCAACCTATTGAGACTCTCGGTTTTCTTTCTCATGCCCTTATCCCCCACCCCACCTCCCCAGTAACAGAAGTTTTGGTGGGACTGACGTTACAGCTTGACTCCACCATACGACAAAGCACTGCTTAATTTGGACATGTTTTCGACTCGGAAATCAAATCTCGCGCATACAGGTGATAGTTGGGAGTACAATATAAACATGAATAATACAAAAAATAAAGTAGCCTCGGAATGGATTGAAACTTGGATTGATGAAAAGCATGCACACGGTAAACTTGGTCGAGTTTCAGGCGATGAATGGAGACTGGGTGTTTGGAATGCTAGAGGAGTGAGCAATCTTAAGATAAGATAACTACAAGAAACTATGCTCATAAGGAAAATAGATATTCTTTGTGTACCTGAGACGAAGAAAAAGGGTTGCGAAATTAGAAACATAGAAAATGGGGTTTTGAAAGGCGGTTTTGAAATATGGTCAGGAGTGGATAGGGAATCACATCGTAGTCAAGGGGTTGGTTTAATTATGAATGAAAAAGCAAGACAACATCTCAAAGATCATAATTTTGTATCACCCAGATTGCTATGGGCTAGAATGAAGGTAGGAATCAGAAGATTATTTATCATAGCGTGCTACGCACCAGTTGATAGCGATTTGAGGAAAGTTAAGGACGCCTTCTGGGAAACTCTATATCACACAATAAGTACTTGCGACCAAGGTGAAAGAATAATTTTGTTAGGAGATATGAACGGATGGGTCGGCGTCCAACGTCAGGATACAGATACAGGAGGGGTGCTAGGTAATTTTGGGAACCCAACAAGAAAAAATTATAACGGGGAAAAATTAGTTAGCTTATGCTTAGAGAATGGCCTATTTATTACAAATACCTGGTTTCGGCATAAAATGATCCACACTTACACCTGGTGTAAAGGAAATAACCGCAGTATAATTGACTTCGTTATTGCAGATGAAAGACTAAGAGAACTAGTTACAGGTACAAGAATCACGAGGGGGGCCGAATGCAATACTGATCATTACCTTTTAGTCTCCAAGATGAACTTAGAGCGGGGATGGAGAAGAAAGTGAACCAAACAAACGAAAAAAAACGCGAATCAAGGTCGAAAATTTACAGAAACGGGAAGTGCGAATGAATTTTTAGAATAAGATAAACGAACGCATAGATAAGGCCATTTGGGAGTCGCTTGAAAACAATAAAGATATAGAGGGCGCATGGGGAACGAGGAAATTGAGGCAGCCCAAAAAGATAAAAAGAAGCGCACAAGAAAACGCTGAACATGGCATGTCTTAGCGAGGAGGAGAGAAATAGACTCAAAAATGATTACAGACACAAAAAGAGGAAAGTTAAAGGACTAGTCAAAGAGAGCAAAGAGAAAACCAGAACAAAAGAAGAGAACAAAATACAAAACTACTTTGGAGGAATTATGAAACTATTATATAAACAGTTGAAGGAAAGTAAAAGTACAGAGTTTGTCAGCATGAGAAACAGCAAAGGTGAAATGCTATATGATATAGACGGGATAGTAGATGCTTTAAAAGTCTCTTTTAAAGAACTATTAGGAGGTGAAGATATAGGACAACAAAACTGCGACATAGAACATAGTGCATTAGAAAACCCAATTGAAAAAGTCTGTGTCACTGAGGTTAGAGGTATAGACAGTATTAGCGCTGAAATACTTAAATACGGTGGCGAGTACATACCTCACAGGTTGTGCGAATTGATAAATTTATGTTTCGAGACAGGAGAAGTCCCAGACGATTGGAGAAAAGCGATTATCGTACCAATATACAAAAGAGAGGAAGATAAAAACAACTGCAGTAATTACAGAGGTATCAGTCTACTACACTCTAAAAACAGACTATTGACTGTCAAACGATTCCATTCACTATTAAAGGATTTTCCATTCAAAATTGGCATAAGAGGAAATCCTTTCATAGTTAAAGGATTGTCGTTTCAAATGATATCCTTTACCTATGAGAGGATTTCCTTTGATCTTGAAGTAAAATCTGTTTTCGGACCGAAGAAAGAATAATTTGAACGTTAAGTGAAAAATTGTTGCCTGGTATTACGTGCAAGAAATGTACAAAAACCGAACTTTGGTGGATGTAAATATAGAATCGAAGCTCTAAAACACCATTTCACAAAGAACGTCTTACGAACTTTGGATTGTCAAAAGCATTAAAAAAATGTATACTTCAATTGTGAAAAGCGTAAAAATGAATGAAAAGTGAGGTTATGCGGATCGAAAATTGTTCTTTCAATATACGTACCTTCCAAAGGTTTCGCGTAAAAATCTGAGATTCCTAATTTTTTGAATAAATCCATTTTCCACATCATTTCGCACGTTTTCTTACTCACTTTATCAATTAATGAATAAATCGTGCAGTGAAAAATTCACTCGTGTGTAGGCGCAGTTTCTCCGCTAGCCAACAAATGAAATCCTCTAATAGTTAAAGGAATTCTTTTCAAAGTCAAAAGAAATCGTTCATCAGTAAAACTACTTCCGTTTTGCATTTAAAGGATAAGTCTTTGAACAGTGAAACAATTTTATTGATGGACAAAAGAAATCTGCTTAATTTCAAAGGACGCATTTTGAAAGGAACGTAATTTTACTGTTAATAGACTTTTTCTTAGAGTGTAAGTACCGTAAGTAAAATGATTTCTTTTGTCCATCAATAGAATCGTTTCACTGTTCAAATACTTATCTATTAAATGCAAAACAGAAGTAGTATTACTGATGAACGATTTCTTTTGACTTTGAAAAGAATTCCTTTAACTATTAAAGGATTTCATCTGTTGGCTAGCAGAGCAAATGCGCCTGCGCATAAGTGAATTTTTTCACTTCACGATTTATTAATTAATTTCTAAAGTGAGTAAAAAAACGTGCGAAAAGAGGTGGAAAATAAATTTCTTTAATAAATTAGGAATCCTAGATTGTGACGCGAAAACTTTGGAAGGTACGTGTACTGAAAGAACAGTTTTTGATCCGCATAACCTCACGTTATATTGACTTTTACGCTTTTGACAATCGAAGTATAAATTTTTGTTAATGCTTTTGTCAATCAAAAGTTCGTAAGACGTTCTTTGTGAAGTGATTTTTTAAAGCGACGATTTTATACCGATTTTATAATAACATTGATTTTATATTTACATTCACCAAAGTTCGGATTTTGTACATTTCTTGCACGTAATATCATGCAATAAGTTTTCTTTTAACGTTTAAATTATTCTTTCTCTTGTTCGACAATAGATTTCACTTCAAGATCAAAGGAAATCCTTTCACAGTTAAAGGATAGCATTTGAAATGACAATCCTTTAACTATGAAAGGATTTCCTCTCATGCCAATTTTGAATAGAAAATCCTTTAATAGTGAAAGCAATCTTTTGAGAGTTAATAGTCTGTTTTTCGAGTGTAGGTTAATATAAATTACAGAAGAAAAGATATGAGAAGTCCAAAGTGGATTTATGCCAGGAAGGTCATGTACAGATCAGATATTTAGCCTAAGACAGATCACAGAAAAAAACTTGAGAGTGGGAAAGAAAGTTTTCTGTGCATTTATTGACCTGGAAAAAGCATTTGACAAGGCAAATAGAAGTAAACTTTGGGAAGTCCTTAAAGAGTATGAAGTAAATGGAGGGCTCCTACAAAAGCAATAAAAACAATATATACAGGTAGTAAAGCGAGTGTAAGGGTAAATGGGAAACTGAGTGACTGGTTCGATATCATGCAAGGCGTGAAGCAAGGATGCGTTATGTCCTCGTGGCTATTTATCATATTCATGGATAAGTGTCTAAGAACTGCCCTCTTCGACGAAGAAGGTGTAGATCTCGAAACCATCAAAGTACGTGGGTTAGCTTTCGCAGATGATAAGATTGTTATGGCAGAATCAATTGAGGACTTGCAAAGAATGTTAAATAAACTTAATACAAGCATGAAGAACATGGGCCTCAAAATTAACGTGAATAAAACGAAAATCATGGTGTTTGAGGGAAAAAGTGAGAAAGCAATATTCAACAATGTCCTAAGTGGTGAGAGATTAGAACAAGTTGACAAGTACGTATATCTGGGTAGCCCATTCACTAGCGACGGAAAAATAGATGGGGAGTTAGATAGGCGCATAAATAAGGGTAAGCAGGTTATAGGTGGAGCAGGGTCCATCCTCACATTTAAAAACATATACAAAAAGCTAAAATGTCCATACATAACTCTATTTTCGTACCGACTGTACTATACGGTAGCGAGACATGGACCTGGCAAAAAAAGGACAGGAGTAAAATCAACGCGATCGGCATGAAACCTCTGCGCATGATATGCGGAAAAACACTGATGGACAAAGTCCGAAACGAGACAATCCTCAAAGAATGTGGTACAGGAGAGGCACTAGTTGACATATGGGAAAGAAATCAGTTAAGATGGTTCGGACATCTTGAAAGAATGAAAGATGAACGACTGACGAAGCAAGTATATAAAGGTAAAGTAAATGGTAGAATGCCCAGAGGTAGACTGCCGACAGAATGGTTAGGATCTGTGAATGAGACACTAATCCGAAGAGACATAAGAAGCCATAGGAACACAAGAGCTTGCATGAAAAAATGCATGGAAGTGATTGAAGCTAGAGTAGTATGCCAGGACAGAAAAGTGTGGCGACAAATAGTTTGTAAACAGAGTAACAATAGAGTGAATGATGCCTGAAACAAAGAACTTGGATACTAATGGGCCCAAGTGGGGAACCATGCATAACAACTTTGTGAGGCTCCTCACTTGGGGAGATCGCTAGAGAGATTGATCAGCAACCTGGATCGGAGCAGTGTTGCGGAATGAACGTGTCATTTAAATAAATAACACGAGAATTCCAAATCAATCTAAAATATCTATACCTCGCACCTATATACCTATATACGTTATACCCATATACCGACCTACTTTATACCTGTATACCTATTCACTATTTTCCAACCGAGCAAGTCACGCCTACCCCGAAAGGGAAATGGCTTAATGGTATAATAATAATAATAATCACAAAAAAAGTCATGAGAAAGATATTCTTAGGTAATTCTGTAAAAAAATGTAGCCTATTCGTTGACAAATAACTAAACTCTAAATTTCTTTATGAATATTATTTAATAATTATTAATTATTTTATATTCGCAAAGTATCGTAGAAATCTTGATGCATTAAACTAATTGATCCTAGTTATTGAAAAATGGCAGAGTTCTTGATTTCTTAATGAAAATTGTTTAAATAATTATTCATTCTTGGAAATTTGCAAAGAATCATATAAAAAAAGTCATCGGAATGATATTCTTAGTTAATTCTGTAAGAAAATGTAGCCTATTTGTTAAAACATAGACAAATTCTAAATTTTTCAATTTCAATTCAATTTAATTTCAATTTCAATGAATTTACAAAGCAACATCGAAAAGAGTCATCCGAAAGACTTTTCATATCATCATAGAAAAAAGTAATCGAAAATATATTCTTGGTTAATGCTATAAAAAAATTCAGCCTATTAGTTGAAAATAGCCAAAATATGAATTTGTGAAGCAACCAAGAAAAAGAGTCTTCGAGAAGACATACTTAGTTGACTTCGTAAACAAATTGCGCCTATTCCTTGAAAAATGATCAAACTCTGAATTTGTTTATCAACATTGTTCAGATAATAATTAATTCTTTGAAATTCGCAGAGCATTATATGAAAAAAGTCATCGGCAAAATATTCTTACCTAATTCTGTAAACAATTAAGACTATTCATTGAAAAATAGCCAAACTCCTAATTTTTCAATCGAAATTGTTTGAATAATTAATAATTCTTGTAAATTTATGATGCAAAATACAGAAATATATTCTTAGGCAGCTACACGGAAAAAATAAGTTGTCGAAACTTTACTTGACTAGTCAACCATTCTAGGATATTCCACTTTTTGTTTAGAATCTCGTATAGTTTTTATTAAAGAACCGCAGACTTCATCGAAAAAGTGAAAAAAGTCATTGAATTATTGGAAGACAATCTAGGAACATCAGTTTTCGAATTTGTATTCAGCAGATTTTGAGAAAATTCTAGACAAGCATTAAATTTTTCATAAAAAGTCCTCCAGATTCCACAAGATTTGGAATACAATAACTCCAGCACAGAAACGAATAACTGATTTGTAAGTTGTCGAAGAATTCGTTGACTGTCTTCTAGATATCTGTATATTGACAATGTACGGTCACATTGGATGCTTGTATTAACACGTAGTGACGCTCAGGTGGAGTGGCATATGAAGTGGCAGTCTGAATTGAGTCGCGGTCGCCAGCAATGAACAAATGAGCGCGGATTTAAATTTGGCTTTTCACTGACATTTGTGCAAAATATTCAATGTGTTAAGTTAGCCGTGGGGTCTAGTTATTAGAGATAAGTTGCGTTCGATAGGCGTTAGGTAGTTCGAATCCCGCCGAATTTGTTTCGATTTTTCATAGGTTCGTGTGTATCTGTCAAAATAAATATAACTTAAGAGTGAGTCTATGTGAATAACAATATAGTAAATATAACCGCGAAATATATATTTTTTTAATTTGGCTATACTGTTTTCTGAAAACTCGTTAGGAGTCATCGAAAGTTTCATTGACTGGCTTCGAAGCATTAGTGTATCAGTGTTTCAAGAACTCTATTCCTCTGGTCTTCACATTTTCATTGAAATTATTTTGTACTTTCGACAACTCTTTCTACTTTTTAAACATTTATTAATCAAGGTTTGTAAGACGATTCTTCCAATTTATGACATACGTTTAACCCTATCCTAGAGTGGTTGACTCAGTCATTCAAAATTTCAACAATTAATTTTTTCCGTGTACGTAAAAAAATGGTGGCTATTCCTTGAAAAATACCCAAACCAAACCAAACTCTGAATGTGTTTATGAAAACTGTTCAAATAATTAATAATTATTATAAATGTGCAAAGTATCATAGAAAATAGCTATTGGAAATACATTCTTTGTTGATTCTGGAAACAAAATGGGCCTATTCTTTCAGAATAATTAATAAATCTTGCAAATTTTCAGAACATAAAAAATTCGTTGAAAATAGCCAAAATCTGAATTTGTAAAGAAACATAGAAAAAGCGTCTTCGGAAAGACATACTCTTTGACTCCGTAAACAAATTGTGCCTATTCCTTGAAAAATAGCTAAACTCTAAATTTTGCAATCGAAATTGTTTAAATAATTAATAAATCTTGTAGATTTACAAAACATAGTAAATAGTCATCGGAAAGACAATCTTAGTTGACTCCGTAAACAAATTGTTCTGAATGTGTGTATGAAAATTGTTTGAATAATTAATAATTATTGTAAATTTTCAAAGTAACATACATAGGAAAGTGTTATTTAAAAAACATTCTTTATTGATGTGTAAAAAAATTGAGCCTATTCTTTAAAAAATAGCCAAACTCTTGATTTGTTTATCAAAATTGTTTAAATAATCATTCATTCATTGAAATTTGCAGAGAATTATAGCAAAAAGTCACTGGGGAGATATTCCTACTTAATTCTATAAAAAATGGAGCCCATTCGTTAAAAAATAGCCAAACTCTCAGTTTTTCAATTGAAATTGTTCAAATAATTGAAAATTATTGTAAATTTACAAAGCAGCATAGGTAACAGTCATCGGAAAGATATTCTTAGTTGAATTCGTGAACAAATTGAGCCTATTTGTTGAGAAACAGCCAAACTCTGAATATGTTTATGCAAATTGTTAAAGTAATTAACAATTATTGTAAATTTGCAAAGTAACATAGGAAAGACTTATTTTGCTTCCTCATAGAGGAAGCTTTGTAATGATAAGATTTTTCAAAATTTTTAAATTCATTTAATTAAACCCTCCCTAATTTAAAAATGTCTAATACAATGTTCTAAGCAATTGTCCGGATGTGTGTGTGGATGTGTGGATGTGTGGATGTCACGCTTTTTTGTGAACACGATAACTAGGAAACGGTTGCAGACAAATTGATGAAATTTGGAGAGCTTATTTTCGTCACTAATATCTTGAAACTGACCAAAGGATTTCTAAAAATATTTATTGCATTTTTTTGTAGCACTCAATAATATTTTAAAAATCGGATTTTTATAGTAAAACTTTTTTCATTCGCATAATTCAAAGTTGATGCAAGAATATAAAAGATTCCTTGGTTCGGGACGAATCGATTGACCTATAATTTTAATACATTTTATTGAAGAGTAGGGAAGTTATGGTAATTTTTATATTTTGAAAATCGGTTTTTTATAGTAAAACTTTTTTCACTAGCATAATTCAGAGTTGATGTAAGAATATGAAAGATTCCTTGGTCGAAACGAATCGATTGACCTATAATAATAATGCATTTTATCAAAGAGTAGGGAAGTTATGGTAATTTATATATTTTGAAAATCGGGTTTTTATAGTAAAACTTTTTTCATTAACATAATTTAAAGTTGATGCAAAAACAGAAAAGGTGTGTTAATTCGAGTCGAATCGATTGACCTATAATATTAATAAATGTTATTGAAGAGTAAGGAAGCTATGGTAATGCATAATATTTGAAAATACGGTTTTTTATATAGTAAAACTTTTTTCATTAGCATAATTCAAAGTTGATGCAAGGATGTAAAAGATTCCTTGGTTCGGGACGAATCGATTGACCTATAATATTAATAATTTTACTGAAGAGTAGGGAAGTTACGGTAATTTATATATTTTGAAAATCGGTTTTTTATAGTAAAACTTTTTTTCACTAGCATAATTCAGAGTTGATGCAAGAATATAAAAGATTCCTTGGTTCGAAACGAATCGATTGACCTATAATAATAACGCATTTTATCAAAGAGTAGGGAAGTTATGGTAAATTATATATTTTGAAAATCGTTTTTTTATAGTAAAACTTTTTTCTTTAACATAATTCAAAGTTGATGCAAGAACAGAAAAGATGTCTCGATTCGAGGCAAATCGATTGATCTATAATAATAATAATACACTTTATTGAAGATTAGGGAAGTTCTGCTCATTTATAATATCTGAATCATCAGTTTCAAACAGAAAAACTTTTTTCATCGACATAATTTAAAGTTGATGCATGAATAGAAAAGACTTTTTGATCATAACTTTTCAAATAGAGTAATATTATGACCATTTTTGTGAAGAAATCATAAAGCTGGGAAAGGGAGAGGGTGCTGTCAGAACTTTTCCTTTCCCTTTTCCAGCTCAAAAAATTATTATTTCGAACGCAAGATTTGAGTTGTCTGATTTGTCTTTGTATTTAAAACATTTTTTGTATTATTTTGTAACTTTGTTTTTTTGTTGTTGTAAATTTCTATTTTTAAATTGAGCGAAATGAAGACTTTGGTTTGTCTATTATTGAAAAAAATAACTAATGCTTCTTCTATGAGGAAGAAAATACATTTGCTAACGGGAAGCAAAGTGCTCGTGAAATGAGCACCATATAATTATAAATACAAACAAAGTGGAAACACTCGAGATCGAATTCACAGCTAGTTTAATATATTCCACACGCTGTTTTTTGCAACGCCGGTCTGAAAAAGTTGTTAGGAGGTGGTAACGAAAAATACTAATTTTATATTGCATAGAGTGGAGTACAGAAATGAAAGATAAAATTTTTTTAATGTTTGAAAAAAAATTTCAAAAAAAAATTTTGCAAACGTCAACTTTAGAGGTGGGTGTTGCAAAAAAATAATGATATTACAAACAATAATTCTTGTAAATTTACAAAGCAGCATATAAAATAGTAATCGAAAAGACATTCCCAGTTGACTCCGTAAACAAACTGTACCTATTTCTTAAAAAATAACCAAACTCTTGTTGTATTTATGAAAATTGTTAAAATAATTAATAATTACTGTATATTTGCAAAGTATCGTATAAAAGAGTTATTGGAAATACATTTTTTCTTGATACCCTAAACTAACTTATCATGTTCGTTGAAAAAAGTCCAAGTTCTTAATTTCTTTAGGAAAATTATTTTAAATTAATAATTCTTGAAAATTTGCAAAGAATCATAAAAAAAGTCATCGGAAAGATATTCTTAGTTGATTCTGTAAAAAATTGGCCTATTTGTTGAAAAATACCCAAAACTCTATTCGTGGAAAAATGGCCAAACTCTGAATTTGTTTATGAAAATTCTTGGGAATATACCAAGCATAGAAAAAAGTCACCGGAAAGATATTCTTAGTTGACTCCGTTTTCTTTAAAGATAAATGAGCCAAGGATAAACACATTTTTTAAATTTGCTAAACTTCTTTAAATTCAAGAAATAATTCAAAGTTAAATGTTTTCTAATAAAAATAGCACAGATGAATTCAAAATTTCAATTGTTTAAGATTGCATTAATAGTTACAATTAGAAGGAAGTTATATTCATTGAAAATGTAATTGAAAGTTAAATAAAATAAAATTATAAACGTTCATAATCATAATTTCTGAATGTTCGTAATTTGTATTGTTTATTATTCAAATAAAAAAATTCGTTTCGAAAAGCAGTAAGGCTGTATAATTGTAAAAAGAAATATTAAGAAATAAGCCAAAATATTAACTAAAATTGTAATTTTTTCTTCAGAAATAATTAACCCAGGATGAAATCATTTTGAATTGCATAAGATTTCAAAAATAGTTTGGATTTGAAAAGTCATAGACGTCGAAAATGTAACTAAAATAAAAATAAAATAAATTCCTAGATATTCACAATTTTCCATTATTTATAATTATAATAAAAAAATGTACAACTTGTAGTTGAAATTGTAATTTTTTTCAATTTGCTTAAAATCTATCTTTTTAAAAAAATTGAAAAAAAACACAGAATAAATTCATTAAAAATGTTTTAATATTACATCACAGTAAGAATTAGGGAAAAATATATTGCATGTGAAAAATTAATTCATAAAATCTTACAAAAGCACAATATCATTTTATTGAAGAGATTATTAAAGTACTGGAAGAATTTAACAAAAAGAAAAAAGACGGAAATTATTGAAAAGAAAAGTTTTTACCAATATCAAAATTTGTTCTGATTTTTTAATTCTCATTAGATACATTGTGCATATATTTTCTTATAAAAATGAATTTGTTTAAAATGTTCAAATGGTTTTGATTTTAATATTATAGTGCAGATAGAAAAGTTTTGCTTATTATTAAAAAGGTTATAGCTGCATGTATGTTTTAATGTAAGCTAAAAAATAGTCAAACTTTGATTATGTTTATGAAAATTGTTTGAATAATCAATGATTATTGTAAATTTACAAAGTAGCATAGAAAAGAGTCATCGGAAAGGCATCCTAAGTTGATTCCGTAAAAAAATTGCGCCTATTCGTTGAAAAATGGCCAAACTGCAGATATTCTTAGATCATTATTTCAAAAAATGAAGTCTTTTCGTTGAAAAATAACCAAACTCTGGATTTCCTTACAAAAATTGTTTACATAAATAAATCATAATTCTTTGGATTTTGTGAAGTACTACAGAAAAGAGTCATCGCAAATATATTCTTGGGTAAATCTGTAAAAAAATTGAGCCTATTCATTGAAAAACAAAATTTATTATAAAAAAATCTTAGATTTGAATAATTAATAATTCTTGGGAATTTGCGAAACATTATGAAAAAAACTCATTGAAAAGATTTTCTTAGTTGATTCCGTGAACAAATTAAGCCTATTCGTTAAAAAATAGTGAACTTTGAATTTCCTTAGGTAAATTGTTAAAAAAAATGATAATTATTGGGAATTTGTAAAGCACTATAGGAAAAAGTCACCACAAAGACATTATCAGTTTTTTTTATTATTAATATACCATTAAACCATTTCCCTTTCGGGGTAGGCGTGACTTGCTCGGTTGGAAAATAGTGAATAGGTATATGGGTATAAAGTAGGTCGGTATATGGGTATAAGGTATATAGGTATATACACGGAGAAAATAAGTTGTCGAAACTTCACTTGACTAGTCAACCATTCTAGGATAGGCCACTTTTTTTTAGAATCTCTTATAATTTTGATTAAAGAACCGCAGACTTCATCGAAAAAGTGAAAAAAGTCATCGAATTATTGGAAGACACTCTAGGAACATCAGTTTTCGAATTTTTATTCAGCAGATTTTGACAAAGTTCAAGGCAAACATTCAATTGTTCATAAAAAGTCCTCCAGATTCCAAATGATTTGGAATACAATAACTCTAGCACAGAAACGAATAACTAATTTATAAGCTGTCGAAGAATTCGTTGACTGTCTTCTACATATCTATATATTCACAATGTACAGTCACATTGGATGCTCAGGTGAAGTGGTATATGTATCAGTCTGAATGGAGTCGCGGTCACCGGCAATGAACAAATGAGCGCGGATTCAAATTTGACTTTTCACTGACATTTGTGCAAAATATTCAATGTGTTCAGTTAGCCGTGGGGTCTAGTGGTTAGGGATAAGTTGCGTTCGATAGGTGTTAGGTAGTTCGAAACCTGCCGCAAAATTCCTTCCGATTTTTCATAGGTTCATGTGTATCTGTAAAAATGAATAAAACTTAAGCGCGAGTCTATCTGAATAACAATATAGTAAATATAACCGCGAAATATATATTTTTTTAACTTGGCTACACTGTTTTATAAAAACTCGTTAGGAGTCATCGAAAGTTTCATTGGCTGGCTTCGAAGCATTAGTGTATCAGTGTTTCAAGAACTCTATTCATCTGGTCTTCACATTTTCATTGAAATTATTTTGTACTTTCGACAACTCTTTCTACTTTTTAAACATTTATCAATCAAGGTTTGTAAGACGATTCTTCCAATTTATGACATACATTTAACCCTATCCTAGAGTGGTTGACTCAGTCATTCAAAATTTCAACAACTAATATTTTCCGTGTAGGTGTAAGGTGTAGATGTTTTATAGATTGATCTGGAATTCTCGTGTTATTTATTTAAATGACACGTTCATTCCGCAACACTGCTCCGACCCAGGTTGCTGAAATTCTGTAAAGACATTGAGCCTATTCGTTGAAAAACAAAATTCATTATAAAAAAAATCTTAGTTTAAAATAAATAATTCTTGGGAATTTGCAAAACATCATGAAAAAAACTCATCTAAAATACATTCTTATAGTTTATTCCGTGAACAAATTAAGCCTATTCGTTGAAAAAAGTAAACTCTGAATTTCCTCACAAAAATGGTTTAAATCATAATACTTGGGAATTTGCTAATCAGCATAGAAAAGAGTCATCACAAAAATTTCTCAGTTAATTCTTTTAACAAATTGATCCTATTTGTTGAAAACTGAACAAACAATGAATTTGCTTATAAAAAATTGTTTAAATAACAACTCTTGGGAATTTTCAAAATACCATAGAAAAGAGTCATCGCAAAGATAGTGATTTAATCAATATTTTAATTACAAGACTAGAATTCATATTTTTGGCGAATGAATTGCGTAATTTTGCTTTATCGGGTATCTAATTTAAAGCGTTAGAATCTAAAAAATTGCTTTAATTCACGGATAATTTAGCACCTCCGAGAGCACCTATCACAAGGACAATTACTCGTACCGAATATTTTGGGTACAGTCGTTGCAGCTCTCTTTTAAGGTCTTGATACCTCTCCTCTTTTTCTTTCTCCTTTGCAGTGATGTATTCGGACGGAGCCGAGAATTCGATCACGAATATCGTTCGTTTCTCGAAGTCTTGAAGAACAATGTCAGGCCTCGAGTGCGCAACGGAGACTGCTGCCCGAAAATCGTAGTTCCAGAAAATCTGGCACTTCTCGTTTCGGACAATTGACTCTATATCCCTTGGAGCGTTGGGCAGGGCAGGGTCGCGAACAACACCGTAAGAGCGACAAAGGTGGTAATAAAGTACTCTTAGGGCCGCATTATGTCTATAGATATACGTTGTTCCTGCGTGGGTCGGACACCCCGATAGTATGTGTTCTAGGTACTCAACGTGTGCATGACACACTCTGCACCTATCACTGGGAACTTCTTGACATAAAATGCGGGCGCGGTATGCTAAGGTGGAGATTACACCGTCCTGGCATGCGAAAATGAAGCCCTCTGTACCTGAATTGAGCCCTGATGATTTGAGGAAAGCAAAAGTTTGCTCCTTTGACAAGGACTGTTTTTCTACATTTCTGTGAAAGTTTCCGTGCATATGCTTGTCGAGTAGCTCTTGGTGAAATTTTCTAACCTCTGCTTTCTTTACTTCGGCTTTTAGACGTGAAGCATCTAGATGGAGTAATGCACTTTCCTCACTTCTGATGTTGAAATTCAGGCGAAGGGCCTCGGCAGCTTGCTCCGCGGCTTTGTAAAGGAACGCTCCTTCGCCAATCATCTCGTGGTTTCTGACCATCTTTAGGAGAGTATCTCTGTCATTCGCAACTATGTAAGCTGTACTTAAAACAATTCGGTTATGAAGACATTGGAGATTCAGAAGTCCGCGTCCGCCTTGACGGCGTGAAATGTATAATCGCGGAACTGACGAATTGATATGCAAGCTTTTATGCATATGCATGATCTTACGCGTGGTGACATCAAGGGCCTTAAGCTCGTTCTTCGTCCATTAAACCACCCCAAACGAGTACAGTAGAACCGGGACGGCAAGCATGTTAGTCGCAGATACCTTGTTCAACGCCGACAGATTGGAAGACCAAAACTGTCTAAGAAGATGCTTGTATCTGCTTCGGAGAGACTCCTTCACTGATGTTACGTCCTGAATGCGGCTTTGAGGCACGCCCAGGTATGTATAAGTCTCTCCAGTGTTAAGATGTCTAATAACACTTATATCTACAAGCTCAGGGTCCTTGGGAACGCCAGTAATCTTTCCTTTCTTCAAATGAATTTTGGCACACTTGTCCAAACCAAAGTCCATCCCAATCTCTCCTGTGTAGTTCTTGACGATATTTATAGCAGTTTGAAGTTTGCTTTTACCAGCGGCATAGATCTTCAGGTCATCCATATAAAATACATGAGTTACCTTATGCTCACGCTGATTAGTGTCGCCACAGAGGTATCCAGGAGAATTTCGTAGTGCGAGAGATAGAGGCAGAAGTGTGATGCAAAAAAGCAAAGGGCTCATACTATCCCCTTGAAAGACGCCCCTCTGGAAGGTGACCTTGTTCGTCGTCAGACTATGATTCCTAGATGAGATGGTAAATCTAGTTTTCCAAAGAGGCATCAGTCTCTCTATGCATCTCACTATGTGTGGATGTACCTTCAAGCTTCCCAACAGACAGATGATAAGTCTATGAGAGGTTGAATCGAAAGCTTTCCGGTAGTCAATCCAGGCCATTGACAGGACGCGCTGATGGGCGGCAGCGTCTTTACAGACACACCTGTCAATTAGCAGGTTCTCTCGACAGCCTGCTACATCTTCTTTCGAGCCTCGTTGTTCGTACATCTCTCGCCATACAGTCTCAATTCGTCAAACGATCCTGTTGTTTAGGACAGCTGTAAAGATCTTATACAGTGTGTTTAAACAAGTTATTGGCCTGTAATTCTCTGGTCTGGACAAGTTGCCTTTTTTCGGTAGGAGTATAGTGCGTTCTAACACCAGCCACTACGGAATGGGCGTCTCCGACTTTAAATATGAGGTGAATATGCGGGCCAAATGTTGGTGTATAGAAGTAAACTTCTTCCACCAAAAGTTCTTAATACAATCTGGTCCAGCACCGGAAAAGTTCTTCGTGCCTCTAAGTGCTTTTTTCACCTCTTCGGCAGTGACTGATGGGCACTCCTCCTCAGATTTTATGAGGCTGTCGCAAAACTCCTTGAAGCGGATGATAATGTCAGTATCTTCTTTCAACTCTAGTGTTTTCGGGATCTTGTACACCTCTCTCCAAAAAGTCTCTACCTCCTTGGGCTTGGGTGGATTTTTTTTTACAAAAACAGGGGGATCACTGAAGAGGCGTGATGGGTCAGCAAGAAACTGTTGATTCTCCCTGTTCCATCTCTCCCTCTTCTGTATCCTCCTCCTTGCGTCAGATAACAGCCTTATTTTGTCAACAATATGCTGCTTGATTGTCAGCAGCTTTGACTTGTTCAGTGTGTGATTCCAGGTCCTTAGTTCTTGGGCGAACTTTCGAACCCTTTCCGTGAACGGTCTACCAGATGTTATGTAGTCAATCACACATTGAACACGGGACGCATTCTGTCTTGCCCATCCAATTTTCTTGTTCAGTTGATGCAAGCGTCTTCTGGTCTTCTGATCCATCGTCGGTTTCAGCCTTCGATTTGAATCAGCCAAAGCTCTCGTAGCACCATAAACTGAGCAATTGATGGTCCAGAGGTCGGACTCTTGCGAGATATCTCCACGAAGGGAGGCATCCATGTCAGCCAGATCTTGGGGCTTAAGAGGAACTTGCATGTTGATGTTCCTCCTTGTACTGAAATTGCGATCATCTTCCAGAAGGTGCCTGCTTTCTGCGGTTGGTCTTAATGTCGTTTCATCTTCGTCTGCAGCTTGTTCAAGCAGCGGTTGAGGAAGCGCTCCGCGTACATATCCATTTTTCCGGAGGTAGTCGGCTTGATTTCGCAAAGACTGATGCGAAACGTATTGAAGCTCTGTGTGTTTCTAGCACCACAGAGTATCCATACGCGCCATAAAGCCTCCGCGAACAGGGATAATACTGGCATCGTAGCAGTCTAGTACGTCATTCTTAAGTTGATCTGTCCACTGAATGTGGGCGTTTCGCCGGTTCGTCGTCGTGTTTCCATCTAAATTATTTTCAGCACCCCGAACTCTAGGATGATCGGCATTGTTTGCCGATCCATTGTCGGGTGCTCTGCGCGTTCGATCGTTTTGAACCGCATCTACAACATTTTGGTGGTTTGTTGGTTTCATTGTTGTTCCCACGAGCAGCTAGGGAAAGGGTTTGTCAATCCTTGTAGAGCCCCGCTCTTATATATATATATATATATGGCTTGATAAAGCTTGCACTATTTTCCATTTTTCGCGGAAAAACTACACTCTTCAGTTTCCCCAAAAATTTTCGTATTTCTGGCTAGAACCTTTTTTATATTCTCATCATATTATGTGAACGTATAGTCTGATGTGAAAACTGACTCTCGTGGATTTCTTTTAATCTCCACGTTTCGAGACCCCTGAATCCGAGAAAACAGGTTTTAAGATGGTGTCCGTTCTGCCTGCGTTGTCGTCGTCGTTGTTGTCGATAACTTTTAAAAGACTAAGTGGATTAGATTGCCATTTCGCACACAGTTCTAGGGGCGAAAAAGACAGCATTTATTGGTCAGCGGTTCTGATTTTAACCACGCAAAATAATTATGGAAAATCAAAAATTCAATTTTTCGGTCCAACAATGCAAAATAAGAAAAAAGGACAGACAAAAATTATGCACCCAAAACAGATCTACAAATTTTTTATTAATCTTTTTTTGATGGGAGGCCTAGTTTTTATTTAAATCGTTAAAAATAATATTGAAAAGAAAAAACTTAAATTTTTGTAAAAACGACACAAGATATTTAAAAAATTAATAGACAAAAGTTGTTCGTCCAAAAAACATCTACAAATTTGTTTGTGATCATTTTTTGATAGGACGCGTAGTTTTTGTTTTAATGGTATAAAATGACATAAAAAAAGAATAATAATTTTTGGACAAACGACACAAGTTACGAGAAAAAATGAGAGACAAAAGATATTCAGCCAAAAAAGATCTACAAATTTCTTATGAATTTTGTTTATAAAAATACTTCGAAAATAAAAAATTTTATTCATGGAAAAGGACATACGATGCAATAAAATGTTTAGTTACAAAATTGTTTTTGTTTTTTTGAAGGTGAGCACTGTTTTAATTATAAAAACAAGTCAATGGAAATATGGCTATTCCAATATCGTTGCATATTATGAATTGTAATAATATACATTCATTGAAATGTGACAATGAAAATGAATGCAAAATAAAAAATAAGTAATAAAGTTATCATGAAAAATAAAATTTGAACTTCACTTTGCAATATTTGAATAAGAAGTTCCGGACTAAGGCACAGAAATAAATATAAAATACGTTTGATATGCAGAAAAGTTCGAATTTTTGGCAAAATCGAGTGCGAAGCACGAGATATGTGATGAGAATGTGTTCTTTAAAGCCATAGGAGCTTTAATAAAAGAGAATTCACAATCACCAAATTACAGTTGTCGATGCTTTAACCTTTAATTTTAAAAACTCTGTGCAAAAATGTGGGGGAAGCGCGAGATTCAGAAGTCGCGCGCGATGAAAATGTGCCCGCACAGCGGACAGATTTTTTTTCTTCTTTAATTTATGAGGAATCGAGTCGGCTTCAATTTATTTGCAGACCATTTTTATGTGAGAAGTATAGAAATATGAACATTTTTACGAAAACTGGAAATTTATATTGATATTTCAAAAAACTGATTCTCAGGACGTTTCCCTGAAATTGCGAAGGGTTCCGGTTCCCGCCCTATATATTGCAAACGTAGGGCCTTTCTTTTGTTTGCTAAAATAAAGGCCCAGTGGGCACAAAAATTAAGGATGTCTTAGAGATGTCTTCGGGACATCTCTAAGCCGTCTTTAGGAGCATGTCTTTTGGACATCCTAGGGATGATCTTAAGACGTCTAATGTCAGTACGAAAGATGTCCTGGGAACATCCTATGTCTTTAAGACCTCTTTAGGACATCTTTAGGACATTGGACGTCCTACAGAGACGTTGATTGGACTGACAGCCAGAAGTGTGTCACTGACAATCAGTAAGAATTCACTGACATCTTTCAAAAAACCAGTAATGATATCTCTGGACAGTTTAAGTTAAATATAGGTTCTTATTAAATATAGTTTATAAAACAGGATCAACCAAAAAAATTTGACCTTTTCTTCACTTGAAAGAAAGTTCACACTCTATAGACTAAGCGTACCAGCTTTTAAAAAAAACGTAGTCTGGCTACAATGTTTTCCATAAATATCAGCATTTCATGTATAATCGATAATCGTCGGAATGCTCATTTACAGAATAACGCAAGTAGGTCAAAGGCAATTACAAAAAACGAAATATGTCCTAGACTTTTGGGCTTTGTTCTGCTTGTGCGTGCAAAGTAACACAGAGGAAATAGCCAAGTGTTGACATTTAACAGCCAACCGGAGCAAAATCCGAATTTAATCGCAGCACCCAGCTGCAACAGTATTTGTATTTTCGAATTTTTCTCGAGTCATTTTTTTTTCTTTTCAGTCGCTTTTTTCTGCTTCTGTTCGTTTTTGATGAATATCGTTCCGAGAAATAAGTGTGACGAATGAAAAATACGAGCTGAACGTTTCAGTTTTCCGGATTCATGATTCTTAAGATTTATTTATTACTATTTATTAACTTAAAAGTGTTTTTCACGTAACAAAATACAGAGAGAAAAATATGACAGTAACTTTCCCTTTTCAGTATATGGACGTCACGATTTTACTCAAATTAAAAAAATGTGTAATGTTAATATACTATAAATCCACTGCTGCTATTGAAAAAGTAGTAATTTGTCATGGTTGTTAATAAAATCGCAACTCGTGCGCACTATATTAGTAATTACTTATATACAAATTTTTATTTACTTATTACCACACTCAGAAAAAAAATTTCTTGAACCAAAAAAACTGTTTTCTTAGATATACATATACATGGACATTTGGTTGAATCATTTAAATACTCCATCTACTTTGTTGCTCATACGACAACCGTATTCTACGCTTATATTATACAATAGAGGGAACGAGTTGTGTTTTTATTAAGAGCTATGACGAATATGGTTTTTCATAGAAGTATTGCATTCAGTAACAGAAATTATGGACCATTTTTTTTTAAAACCCTTTACTGTATTGAAGTCTACTGTTAGGCTGTAAATAAATATATTAAATTAAATTAGGAAAATATTAATTCATCTTCCACTCAAAAGAAACAAATTATAAGTGACATAAATTTGAATACTCTTAACAAATTAAAAATTTGTTCCCCAATTGATTTTATAGATCTGATAAATATTATGAAATTCTATAATATATCCCTCGTAAATAGTCTACTTATGCTGCATTTTTCAAGTATACGATTTATGTGAGCATCGGGAAAGTAAATAAAAGCAACCCAGGTGGGTTAATTTCAAATTTTCGACGCCATGCATAATGTTTAAGTGACAGCACTTTAACAAACGAATTATGTGATATGTCAATTCCTTCGAAATTTTTAAAATTTTCAGCAGAAAAGCAAATTATAATTTTTTATGACTGTTGAATTTTATAAATAAATGCACATATTTACATTGTAACATTATTTTACTTCTTGCAGCATTATTCTACTTCTAGATCATAGATTTTTAACGCGTATTCCTTTTTTTATTCACTTTAGATAGATTGATTCGAAATTTATCTGTATCGCTAAATCTTAGTTATAGAAACACGTCTATAACCGCTGATTTTTCGACAGATTTAATTTTCTCCGTTCAGGAAATTGGTCCCGAATATATACATCGGTACCAATCCTGATAGAGCATTAAACCTGAAATGAAAGATTTTATTAGCGACCACTATTAAGATTTTAAACCCTAGGTAAATTAACTTTATTTAAAGAAGGAGTGTGGGATCACAAAAGCGAAAGGGATTTCCGAAGATTTCTCTCTGATTTGATTGAGCTTTTTATCAACTGTTTTGAGTTCTCAATATTCATATTCGCAGACCTAACAGAAATTTAGTTTTTTTAAGCGTTGTGAATGTCCAGGATTGTTTAGTGTCTTTTTGATTTTAATTCGCGAGTTATCCAATGTGAACTGTCTCGATTTGTGATGACAAAAAAATCATTGAATGAGTCCCCATATTTAAACGAGTTGAAAATTCAATTTATTTCCACTTCTCACAAATCTAGATTTCACTTAATTTATTCTTTTTGACCAGTTGGTAGCTGCAATTATCACCAAACATCATTTTTCTTTGAGACACAGAGAAAAGACTTTTTAGTCCCTATATTTATACGGGTTAAAGAAAAGTTAATTCCTCAAAGTTTTCAAGAATCAATTGGTGTTAATTATCTAGTTGTTGTTAAGTCCCCGTAGTTAACTGGTTAAAAAAAGATCAAACTCCTCACGGCCCCCATTTTTAATGCCATTAATTAAATGCATTCAATATTAAATTTTAAGATTATAATTATAGCAAGCACTGGAGTCCTCCTGAACATGACCTAAAACATCAATTTCCGAATAAGCTTCGCACGGAGGTTCCGACCTGTCACTAGTTCGGAGCTGGTTTTAAATCGTAAGAAGCCCGTCTTGGCGAAGTACCTATCGCTATCGGTACCAAACGAAGAGTGTTCTCCATCGATCATTTTTTGTATATATTGGTTCTCCTCATTCATCAGACCCGTTCATCCCCTCTTGTTCATTGACGGATGCGCACGCAATTATTAAGTTTTCGTCAATTCGCACTTGTTTCGCGTAATGCCTACATTCTTGAGATCTATATGTATCACCCTTTCGTTTAGGAATTTCTGAGAGGTCATTCAGTAGCGTAATATAAATATTGGCTTCCCATTTTGAAAGGATATTATTACATTTAACTTTTCAAATATTCTGAACTGCCTCAGTGCCCCCCTAAACGAAAGAGTCTTTAAATTTTTAAAAAAATTGTTTCGTTTAACAGTGAAGGAAGTGAAGATATTTGCTTTTGACTAAAAACCAATTAATTTATGTTCAATATGTACTCAATTTAAGTTATAGTGAGTGAGAATGATAGAGAGTGAGTGAATAGAGCAATAGACTTTATATCACTGATGATGCTCTGGATATCAATGCCCCCTTAAACAAATGCAGAATAACATATTTTAGTTTAAAATTGTTTTTTTTTAATGTACGGGTTAACTGTGCCCCCCTAAACAAATGGATACAAAAGGGAAGTTTTGGATACATTCGTTTATTCTTAATCGAGAGGTACTTTTCTTGTTTGTTTTCCCGATCCTGTTGAATCGAATGCCTAGAATAGTAAAAAAAAGTGTAGTTTCACATTTGTTTTGTTTCAATTGCTTGGTTTTTCAAAATTGTGGTTCTTAATTCTATATCAACTAACATTATTTGGATTTTGTTTCGAATTTACCTGATACAACTTCTATACTGTTTCCATAGGTTTTATCTTATTACATATACATTCATTTTCCTACTCCGTATTCTATCTCATACTCATTTTGATTATTATCATTTTTTAAAATATTTTTATATCAGTTTTCTTTTGAATAATTTTTTTGTTCTTTAGAATTTTTTATATGGCACATATTTTCTCACACACATATACTACTTATTAAGTAAGGTTCCTTATGTTTCTATAACTTGTTTATGTATAATTTAAGTGGAATCAATTCGACCAGGTTTCGAAGTACAATATTTTATATTTAAGACTATTCTCATTCTCTTCTCTTACAATAGTTAGTTTGGTTTTGAGTATTGCAATATCTCTCGTTTTCTTTTCAAGCTTAAATCTCGATGATGATGTTTCCTGATCGAATATCCATGGTATTGAAAGAACCCATCTTTTCCTTACTTGTCGGGTTGTTCCATGTTGTCGAAAAAGTCCGGAGGTCTTCCTGGGTGCTTCCCCATCTTTTCACTTTGTTTAAATTTTTTAAGGTGGCTTTGCAGGAAGTTTTAGCCATTTCCTTCAAATTAATCTTTGAGTTTTTTCTCTCAAATACTTTTCAATGTGTCCTGATAAAGATTGAATATCCCATCGATGAATTGGCTGCGCAACTTTTGTTTGGGTAGATTTGTTTTTAAGCATGAGTGCCTTCATTTTGTTTCTATTGATAATATTTGTTCCACTTTAAGGTAGGAAATTACCTTCAATTAATGTATGATTTATAATTCCGGGCTTCCTACACTGAGAAGCTTTAGGTTAGAAAAATTACTAAAACGGATAGCAAATGGGGACAAAATGCTTAAATTTCGACATTTTAATACATAAATAATAAGTTATACTATTTTTATAAGAAGATTTCCTATTTGATAATAGCAATCCTTACTATTTTCTGTAGTAAAATCCGATGTAGGAAAAATTAGTAGAGAAATTAATAAATTGTACAAAAAGAATAAAAGTAATAAGTATTTTAAATAACATAACATACTAAATATGTAGAAGAAATTACTATTGTCTGTAGGAACACGATGTGTATTATGGACATTTTCTACTTTTTGTAAGAAAGGTTAATACCAATTATTAAAATTGGTCCCAAATATTACTAACTGATTTAGCAGACGGTATCGAGCCTTGGACCGAGCGCAGCCGAGTGCATCCGACGTGTGTCGATCGCCGATCATATTTTTAGGTTGTGAAAATGACATCTAATTTATGTTTCAATGCAAAATCCGCAAAACAACGTAATTTAAAAAGAAAATATTTACTTATTTTAATGAAATTAAAAATTTTTTTGTTCAAAATTATAAAAATATCATGAATATTAATCAATTAAGGATTAAATGAATTAGAACCAATAAACTTTCTATCATTCAGGTCATATGGAAGTTCTCATTCTGAGTCTCAAAATGTCCTATAGGTAGATGGATAATCGCCCGACTGCTGTCCCGGAGACGCGTGTTCGATTCCCGCCAGCTTCGTTTTCTTCTAACCCGATTTTTCTTTTTCAGCTTTATAATATAATACTGTCTTTTAAGAATATATACATATATGTAATTTCTAATGTTGTCAATTCTTAATTTAAATAAATGTGAATTATGCGTTAAATATAGAACATGTGTGTAGGTAGGCTTGTGTGAAAGTTAGCAACACGTGTTTATTTTTTTTACTATTCCCACTGTAGCATATTTTGCTAACCAGTTAGTAATTCGGTGCGCACGGTCCCTGCGCATAATTTTACTACAGTACTTTGTAAATACTGTTACCTTCTACAGATATTAATCCAACAAATTTACTATTTTCTCCTATCAAAATTAGTAAATAGTACAGACTTGCAGTTTTACTACAGAGGTTAATAAATACTTCAAATGTCTTTTACAATAAATGCAATAGTTTTAACTTTTATTCCAATATATTTTATAATTCTTTAAGTAGCTAGGAGTTACTATTGAGGTTAGTAAATATTATTAAAATTTGCTTTTTGTCCCTCATTGCAAAGTTCAGATAGTAAAATCTAGTGTGATTTTTAACAAGAAATACAAACAAGCGTTTCTCAGTGTAAGCTTAGGAGTAAGATTTCCCAATTTTGTATATATCATTATATTGCTCTTTAATTCTCTTATAGAATAGAGCTTTTCGATTTCGCCAATGACATCTATGCTGCCCAAATTGCAGTCGAATTTCCGTTGAGTGTGGGTATATTATCATTAAATTCACAGAGCCATCTATTCTATTTTTGTTTCCTCTCAACGTACGCATTGTTGATTCATCTGGAATAGCACATTGATTCATTCCTTTAATATTGATTTCTTCGAGCTGAGGAAGAAAGTTTGCATGCTCATTGTTCTTCTTTGAACTGTTTGCAAAGACTATTGGTTTTCAAGAACTGCTTCCCTTGATGAACGAAATTTTTTCAGAAATAGTGGAAACGCTGCCATATTTTGTAGATTCGTGCCCAAAAGTACTGACGACAGACATTCCAATTCTCTCTATTTTATTACAAAATATTAAATTTTGAGAAGATAAATAAGAAGTGTTCTCATTTCGACTAAGGGTGTCACCCGATTTTTTCACATTTTTTTCTTCAGAACTAGATTCTACATGAGGGCTTGGGCTTTCTTTTATTATTTTATCAATACTTGCATGGTCTCTTTCTTTTTTTTCTGTTTTTCTCTCTTCTTGAACTTTAGTAATATTTATTGGTTTTTTTTTCTGAATGTCTCGAGCCTGGTGCCCCATCTTTTGCAATTATTAAATCTTTTTCAGACCCGAGGCTTACAAGTTTTCCTGGTCCTCACGACTACAAAATAAATCATCATTTTCACGGTATTGTTCCAGACTACGTGTTTGCTTGTTCCTATAATTATCGCCCCATGTTTCGTTTTGTCGATCGTTTCGATTTACATTGATTTTATTATTTCTCAACCCATTTTGCCCGTTAGTAGGACTTACATTTTCTGAATTATTACTTTCGCGATTATAAATGCCATTTTCTACCCTACCATTCGAAAGCCTTGAATTGTTGTTATTTTGCGCTGGCGAGTTTGATAAATTGGGACCATTAGACCATTGATTTCGATTCTGTTCATAATTACGAGGCCGATCAGCAAATGCATCATAACCTGATTCTCGATTATCTATTCCTCTACCTTGACGATTTTAATATTCGTGACTCTGGTTACCGCGACCTCTACCATCAAAATAATTTCGGTTTTGCTTATTCTCAAAACCTTGATTTCGTCCATCATAATTATCCTGATTGTGATACCCTTGATATCGATTGCCTCGTCGATCATGACCAACGTAACCGCGCCCATAATTGTTATCCGATTGATTTTGATAGTATCGATCGTTTCGCCTATAGTAGTCACGGGGTGATTTGTTTTCAAAATTACTTCTTTGATTTTCGCTCTCGTAATTATTTTGGAATCCGCGTGAGTTACCTTGATTATGATATCGAGCATTTTCTCTAAGATTACGTCTGCCATCTCGACGATTATCATAAGTTTTTTCATAATTTGTTCTCATCATAGACCGAGCTATTTCTTTGTGAGTATTGTTCCTTGTAATTGAGTGGCCCGGCTTGGTCTAATGCTTCCAAAAACTCTGTGAACTCTTCGCATGTTTTTATATTTCGAATGATAAATGCGGCCCTGACCTCCTCTGTAAAGTTTCTCGATATACATCTTATTATTTCATATTCAGAGGGTTGTGGAATTAGGTCCCTAGCATTATTGATCATTTTCATTGCATATTCGGTTCTCGTGAGCTTTGTTTGATTATAATAACCATATTGTACGTCCTTCCCGATTTTGAATCTAATTTCATCGTTCCAAAACCTTTTTATAAATTTTGCTTTAAATGATATTAGATCATCGCTCATATGCTCAGGTACCATATTCCACCACTCTCTTGTCATACCTGTCAAACATGATTTTATAAGACAGTGAAAATCGTATGCCCTAACATCCATGGCTCTTGCGTGTTGCTCAAAGTCGTTTAAAAATAGCATAGGACGCTCGCGGTCTGTCCCAGAGAATTTTGGAACAGGATAATTTTTTAGCCACGGAGTTTTTATGTTTGTCGATCCTACATTTCGATATACACGCTTTCCCAGAGTAAATTTATTGTTGTTCTTCTAAGTCCTCTAAACGTTTTCCGTTCTGCATATTAGCTACTACGAAATCCGCTTGATCCACATGTATTACTTCCGTAGCCTTTTTTAATACATCGACTTTTTTTCTATATCGATAATGTTTTCTTCTAAATATTTGCCATGCGCTTTGCATATTTCTCTCTTAGTTATCTACACGGTTATCTATTTTTTTGTTAGCGTTATCGCGAAAGAATCTACCCTATTGTCTAATTCCGTAAGTGCTTTCTGACCTTTCGCATTGTCTCAAGGATTTCATTATTTCTAATAAATGTTCTAAAAACGTCTTCTCTTAATTTACTAATTCCATCTAGAATATTCTCTATCTGCTCATCATTGGAATTCAAATCCCTATTTTGTGCGCTGATTCCCACGTTTCTATAATTTATTTTACTTGCGTTCGCGCCATTGAAATCTATCAACGGACCAGTCGGATTATTACTAAGATTGGCGTTCGATCTTGTGATCTCAACTTGTGAATCTTCGAAATTAGATTCATCGGTTGCTTGATTTGGCGATATTTTTTCGCCATCTTCCAAAGTAGATTTTGAAAGTTTAATTTTCCTACTTTTTCCCTTTTTTGAGGATTTTCCTCACCATTTTCTTTGTCTGACATTTTTACAAGAAAATCTTAACTACCGGATTATTAAAAAGGAATTTTATTTAATTATCTCTGAAGCAAAGTATTAATTTTTCCAAAAACTTCACGTTAAGTTGAATAATTGCTTTGTGATAGATGGCTTTCTTTTCGTTTAAGTAGAGGCATAAATTTGCCAATTTTAAAATTGTCTCATTTGTATAATAATTTTGACTCTCGATTCATTCGATTTACTAATCCATCGAGGAAGGTTACTGACTTCTGTTCAAGTACGCGTGTCGCACGGTGCAACGGGCGGCGCCAGGTTCGGGTGACGCGAGGCACCTGTTTCTAATTATGCTATTGCTCGAAACTCTAAGCATACGATCCATGAGAATTTCACAAATCTCCTTTCTTTCAAAAACTTTTGTGTCCCACCAGGGGTAGCAGTTGTAACATTATTTTACTAGTTGTAGCATTGTTCTACTTCTAGATCATAGATCTTCAACAAGTATTCCTTTTTTTATTTACTTTAGATAGATTGATTCGAAATTTAACTGTATCGGTAAATCTTAGTTATAGAAACACGTCTATAACAGCTGATTTTTCGACGGATTTAATTTTCTCCGTTCAGGAAATTGGTCCCGAATATATACATCGGCACCAATCCTGATGGAGCATTAAACCTGAAATTAAAGATTTTATTAGCGACCACGATTAAGATTTTAAACCCTAGGTAAATTAACTTTATTTAAAGAAGGAGTGTGGTATCACAAAAGCGAGAGGGATTTCCGAAGATTTCTCTCTGATTTGATTGAGCTTTTTATCAACTGTTTTGAGTTCTCAATATTCATAATCGCAGACCTAACAGAAATTAAGTTTTCTTAAGCGTTGTGAATGTCCAGAATTGTTTAGTGTCTTTTTGATTTTAATTCGCGAGCTATCCAATGTGAACTGTCTCGATTTGTGATGACAGAAAAATGATTGAATGAGTCCCCATATTTAAACGAGTTGAAAATTCAATTTATTTCCACTTCTCACAAATCTAGATTTCACTTAATTTATTCTTTTGGACCAGTTGATAGCTGCAATTATCACCAAACAACATTTTTCCTTGAGACACAGTGAAAAGACTTTTTAGTCCCCATATTTATATGGTTTAAAGAAAAGTCAATTTCTCAAAGTTCTCAAGAAAAAGTTAATTATCTAGTTGCTAACGAAACAATATAATAACATTTATTTCTGTTAGCGTTCCAAAGGATTGATCGTTAAGTCCCCATAGTTAACGGGTTAAAAAAAGATCGACCTCCTCATGGCCCACATTTTAAATGTCATTAATTAAATGCATTCAATATTAAATTTTAAGATTATAATTATAGCAAGCACTGGAGTCCTCCTGAACATTACCTAAAACATAAATTTCCGAATAAGCTTCGCACGGAGGTTCCGACCTGTCACTAGTTCGGAGCTGGTTGTAAATCGTAAGAAGCCCGTCTTGGCGAAATTACCTATCGATATCGGTACCAAGCGGAGAGTGTTCTCCATCGATCATTTTTCGTATTTATTGGTTCTCCTCATTCATCACACCCGTTCATCCCCTCTTGTTCAATGACGGATGCGCACGCAATTATCAAGTTTTCGTCAATTCGCACTTGTTTCGCGTAATGCCTACATTCCTGAGATCTATATGTATCACCCTTTGGTTTAGGAACTTTTGAGAGGTCATTCAGTGGCGTAATATAAATATTGGCTTCCCATTTTGAAAGGATATTATGTAGGAGATAGTTTGTATTCACAGTTCTCGAAGCTTCTCGAAACAGGATTTTCACCAGGAATCGAGAACCTTCTGAAACTCGTTAACGGGAAGATTAATTTTTAAGCTCGTGCTCTGATTGGCTATTTTGCGCGAGAGGCCCTCCCCTTTCCAGCCATCGAAGCGCGCTTGCAAGTGAGCGGGAGAAAAGGCCGCGTCAGTCTGGTTCGAGCAAGCAACGTGTAAACTTAAACTGAATAAACTTGTGATTACTGGAATATCCGTCCTCTTGTTATTTCTCGCTTCTCCTTCTCCCCACGGACTACAGTTTCAGAAGTGGGATAAGCGAGATTCGCGAACGCGGATCGAACAAAAAGTAAACTTTTAGTTTTCTCGTTGTTATGTGCTGAACGGATCGTGAATGCGTGATGTCTTTTCCGTCCTTGCTCTGGGTGAGCTGAAAAGGGATTTCTCTGTGTGAGAAAAAGACAAAAATCGGTCGCTGTGTGCATACCCGTTTTCTCTGTATGAGATAATACTCATATTCCATTTCTGTGTGCATGGAATCTTTGGTTCTCTCTGTGTGAGAGGAAAGGAAAAGTTTTATTTGTGAAGGTTTCTGAAAGTGAAAGTTTTATTGTGTTTCTTTGGAAATCGTGTGTCGAGTTCTGAAAAATGCTTCTAAGAGGCAAAGATCCAAACGAATACACGTTGGTCGAATTAAAAGAATTTTTGCGCGTTAGAGGTCTGCCAACTTCGGGTCACAAACCAGAGTTGATAACTCGGTTGAGAGCTTTCAACCCGAACATCTGGGAAAATCTGGATCTTGAAGAACGCAGGGTAGCTGAAGAGCAGAGACTCGCAGAAGAGCGAGATGTTGAAGAACACAGGGTAGCTGAAGAGCAGAGACTCGCATAAGAGCGAGCTGTTGAAGAGCAAAGAGCGTTGGATGGACAAAGGCGTGAGGACGAATGAAGAATTGTCGATTTGCAGGGGAGAAACGAAGCTGTACAACAGCTCGAGAATCGTGTCGATCATCGCGGCCGGGATCTAGATGTTGCAAATGTCCCAGCTGATATGGAACGCGAAAGAGAATTGCTGCGACGGGAAAGAGAGCTTCTGGAACGAGAACGGGACCTTTTGAGACGAGAGCGACAGATTGCAGCGGCATCACCAGGCGTATCATTAGTCGCTGCATCAAATGGTTCATCCTCGTCGAATGGTGGAATTCGGGCGATCAAAGATCTCTCAGGTGAGTTCGACGGCACCGAAAATACTTTCTTGAACTGGAAACAACAGTTATCACTCTTAAAGACGTCTTACGATCTGGACGATAACGCAACTAGGGTTCTGATTAGCTCGCGTTTAAAAGGCAGAGCTCTTAGTTGGTTTCATTCGAGGGCGGAGCATTTGACATTGAGTATCCCTGAGCTTTTGCGCGAGATGCAACAAATGTTCGACTTCAGACCTGCGAAACTGACACTCAGAAAGAACTTTGAAGCGCGAATGTGGCAGACTAGCGAATCGTTCGCAAGCTATTTCCATGAGAAAATTAGCCTCGCGAACCGCGTACCAATCCCTGACGAAGAGCTGATCGATTATCTGGTTGACGGAGTGGACGATGAGCTACTACAAAAACAAGCTCGTTTAATGAACTTTCAAGCGAAAACAGACTTGCTTAAGGCCTTCGAAAAAATTAGTCTCTCGGAAAAGGAAATAAGTGACGTAAAAAATCGCAAAGACTCTAAGCCCGGCACAAAAAATCTTGAAAGTGAAGTGGTCAACAACAAAAAGTCTATGAAGTGCTATAAATGCCGCGAAACGGGACACATCGCGTCTCAATGCGCGGCACCTTCCACAGCTGCGATCGGAACTTGCTTCCGTTGCAATTCTTCCAGTCATTGGGCAAAGGATTGTCCACAATTAACGTCAGATCCAACGAAAGAGGCACAGCCTGAGTTAATGAGATCAACGAACGTCGTGCAGCCCACGTATCTCAAGCCAGCATACAGTGTTTCAGAGACCTTCGCAGCAGACGACGTAAGTGGTAATGTTTGTAAGTTTACAATTAATGCTATGATAGATTCCGGTTCACCGATTAGCCTTATTAAGAATAGTTTTGTACCTAATGCTTTGCGGTCAGCCCTTCGGCCAATAACGATCAATTCAGCGGCATTAATGATTCTCCACTAAAACTCCTTGGTCTATTGAACCGTGATTTCGAAATTCAGGGTATCAGTTTAGATGTGAAATTTCATATTGTACCCGATGAAACGATACATGCAATTGCTTTGCTAGGTCGAGATTTTACGACACGTCCGGAAATAACAATGAATATAGTTGGAGAAAATCTTGAGATTTTAAAGAGAGACGTTGATCAAGTCGATAGTAAATTAAATGAAGTTCAGCAAGAAATTAATCAGAATTCTCAAATCCATTTTATTGATAAAATCGAAAGTTATCGCGAAGACTTGAAGATGAATTCAGAAATCGGTGAGGATGCGGTAAAGAAAATTAGCGAGGTTCACAAAACTGATGATCTCGAGCATTTTAATGTGAAGAAAACTGAACCAGATTTTGAAATGTCCATTGAACTAAAAGATAAGCAACCTATTAGTATTTGGCTGCGACGATTATCTTTCGCAGATAAAGAAAAGTTACAGATAATTTTGTATAACATTGTTAACAATGCTTCCAAGATTTACTGGTTTCCTCGAATGCATGAAAAAATTAAAGAGTATGTTGTAATAATTGATGGGTTCACTAAATTTGTTAAACTCTATCCTTGTAAATCCACTAAATCTGAAGAAACAATTAAGCATATGAGAGAGTATTTTTGCAATTACAGTAGACCTACGCGTATAGTAACAGCTCGTGGAATTGCGTTTACATCCAACGTCTTTACGGAGTTTATTAAGTCCGAAGTTATAGATCATGTTCTTCTTGTGATAGGCACGCCTCGTGATAATGGACAGGGTGAAAGATGCAATCGCGTGATTACTCCTATGATTGCTAAGTTATGCGAAAGTTCAGATAAATGGGATCATATATTAGATCAAGTCGAATTTGCAATAAATGAAACAGTTTGTTGATCCACAGAAAACACACCTAGCCAATTGTTATTCGGTGTCAATCAAAAAGGACAGGTAAATGATTGCGGACGCCTGCTCTTAGAGGAAGTTTTAAGCGATAGCGAGCGCGATCTCCAAACGGCTAGACAAAAAACTTCGGATTGTACCGAATATAATCAGCCAGTAAATGAACGCTATTACGATAAAAAGCGGTAATCGGTAAATGTATACAATGTAGGGGATTATGTTGTGATTCACAACAACGACACACCTGGAATTAATAACAAATTCCTTCCTACGTTTGAAGGTCCATATGTAATAATAAAAATGTTATATCACGATCGTTACATTGTTACTGATATCGAGGGATTCCAGGTGACTCAAAAACCTTATACGGGCAAGTGTGCTGCCAGTAAAATGTAATCTTATATTAACGGCGGAAATTAAATTACATGCGATAATTTATTATTTTGAAGCGTTTTTTTTTGTATGTTTCGCCGGGACGGCTCAATCTCAGGATGGCCGAACTGTAGGAGATAGTTTGTATTCACAGTTCTCGAAGCTTCTCGAAACAGGATTTTCACCAGGAATCGAGAACCTTCTGAAACTCGTTAACGGGAAGATTCATTTTTAAGCTCGTGCTCTGATTGGCTATTTTGCGCGAGAGGCCCTCCCCTTTCCAGCCATCGAAGCGCGCTTGAAAGTGAGCGGGAGAAAAGGCCGCGTCAGTCTGGTTCGAGCAAGCAACGTGTAAACTTAAACAGAATGAACTTGTGATTACTGGAATATCCGTCCTCTTGTTATTTCTCGCTTCTGCTTCTCCCCACGGACTACAATTATTACATTTAACTTTTCAAATATTCTGAACTGCCTCAACATCAAAGAGAAAACAGTGATGCTTGTTTTGAATATCACGGAAATGAAATAAAAAGCTCAAAAGAAATTTGTGTTATAATTAAATGGAATAGGCTAATTTATAATTATAAGTTATAGTCTTATGATCATCATTGAATGAAAAAAGTAAATAGGTCTTTCCTCTTCAATGACTCAGAAGTAAGACGGTGAAAACAGAGAAACGACCATTCGGAGCTATAAATATGTGTACATTATTATAGTATAAATATGAATTCATTTTACGATTTTCAAAACTGCATATGTCTATATATTAAACTTGCCTCTCATATTTTCCTGAGACAATGTACACATTTTTATTGGCAGAAAGATTAGAAAAAATATTTAAATTGACGACAAAATTAAAATCATAACTTTCTAAATGATTGTAGTATTTTCTCGGATAAAGTACAATATTTTTTTTCAAAAAATAATCGTCATTATTCTCCAGTATATGTTCGAAAATTAGTTTCAGTATGATAATATACGGGTAATATATCGACTACTCCATTTAATATGAGTCTATGTGCCGACAGTGCCCTGTATGAGACTATTCCCTATGCTTATACACAGCGCATAGTCTCATAGACGGCGCTGTCAGCAGATAGACTCATATTGAATGGGGCGTCGATATGTTTATTCAAAGTAATTACAGGTAATTATTATTGTGATTTGAAGGGCAACTCCGCATAAGGGCATAGGTGCCAAATTTCGGAAAGTCGTTTTATTGGCCTAAAATAATGTTTTTAACCTAACTCACATTTCTGTAAGAGATTATGCTCCGGTTGGATTTAGGAGTGGGTTAAAATCCATGTTTGGTATTTTTGTTTATAAAGTAATTTAATATTCTGGCCAGTTATTTTCACAATTCAATAGAGCTAAGTAATAGTTCAAAAGAACTTTTTTGTTTTCTAATTTCTTCAAAAAATAAAAAAGTTATGCAACTGTTTGTGTGTCCACATTTTCGTTTTAGGGGACGCACCGCACCATTGTTTTCTCGGATTTGACCGCTTCTTTTAGGATGTTTATTTCACGGTTTGATAGAGTTAAGTAAAAGCTCGTAAGAACTCTCTTGTTTTTTCTCTAAATGCAAAAATAAAACACTTACGCAAATTTTTAGGTGTAAAAATTTGAATTTTTAGGATGCGCCGCTATTTTACAAAAGGGTTTTCTCGCACATGGTTATTTTTTTTTAGCGCTCTTTACGCGATTCAATAGAGATAATCAATAGCTTGAAGGTACTTTCTTCTTTTTTTTTTAATTTAGAAATAAAAAAAGTTATGCAACTCTTTATGTATCAAAATCAGATTTTTTGGGGACGCGCCGTTCCTTTAATAAAGGTTTTCTCAGAGGTGGATGCTTCTTTCATGATGTTAATTCCATGGATCGATGAAGCCTAACAGTATCTCGAACAGTTTTCGCATTTCTTTTTTTTAAAATTAATTGCGTGAAAGTTCTACAGTTTTTTGTTTCTCCTGTAGAATTCGGGTTTTGGCACTTACGCCCTTATGCGGTGTTGCCCTTCATTTAAAGATTCAACTTTTTAACTTAATAGTATTATGGGGGATGGTTAACTCTGACTTGGATTTTTTTATAGGCACGGCACTGACTCCATATATAATTTTTCGCAAGTATTTGAGAGCGAAAGAAAGAAAACTTGTTAAATATCCGGGGTTTTGCGAGATCCTCCCTGGCGGACCGAACGAACGGAGCGGATACGCTACAGCGTATCCTTATAGTATCCACATCGTATTCTCTCCGTATCATGCAAGAAAAACTCATTAAAAAAGAAAGATTAACATTTCACTTGTTGAAATTCAGATTCTACGTGAAATTTTGAGTTAAAAGGTGACAGAGTAATCGCAATAGTTTTTCTTGCAACATCAAAAACTTTTAATAAATATAATACTTATCGATGACGTGCGCTGAAGGCGACTTCAAACGCATCGTCATTCAGTAGCAGTTCATAGGCTTTATCCGTCGACGATGCGTTTGAAGTCGCATTCAGCCCACGTTATCGATAAGTATTATAATTTTTTAAAGGTTTTAATGTTGCAAGAAAAACTATTGCGATTACTCCGTGACCTTTTAACGCAAAATTTCACGTAGAATCCGAATTTTAACAAGTGAAATGTTCATCTTCCTTTTTTAATGAGTTTTTCTTGCATGATACGGAGAGGATACGATGTGGATACTATAAGGATACGCTGTAGCGTATCCGCTCCGTTCGTTCGGTCCGCCAGGGCTCGGATGAATGAATGTTATAGGAATGAAGCCTTTTGCTGAGGCAATAATTATTTTCGCGGAATTGTGAATTTTTCGAAAGGGAGAAATCTGCTGATAGCAGAAGACAGCATTTGAACGGCGAGAACCTTTCGGAAATTTATTTTTTTCTCAGAATTCTGACATCACAGAAGCATTTGCAGTCGTCATCCAATATTCGAAGACCCAAAACTTGAGGATGGCGAACCTGAATTATGCGAAATACGTCGCGAAATGGAGAAAACCCGAAAGAAAATTGAGATGTCCTGTGTATGTGAGAACCATAAGACTGGATTGCTAAGCAGCATAGCAAACGCGGCATACAGACCGACTGTCAAATTCGTGCTCCGAATCTTCAATGCTCTGAAGTCCGCACCACACATTGCCCCTCGCGAAATCGTGGCGCAACATTTTAAAAAGTTTCTAAAGACAGCAACAGTCACAGTTGTGTGACTTGAGAAACTTGGAATTTTTCATTAAATTTGCAGAGGGCCTAATTTGAAAATTTCAGAATTCGAAATTGATGGGTTTAAAATTTATTGTTGAGTGACTAGATACATTTATAATAAATATAATAAATGAATAAAATAAAGTAAATCAATAAATTGAACAAAATCAACAAAATCAATAACATCCCCAGAATCAATCAAATGAAAAAATCTATCAAACAATTTCTTTCATTAATGAAAGGAATAAAATCACTAAAATCAGTAAAATTTGGATTTTATTGATGTTGTTTATTTTATTGATTTTGTTGATAATAAATCACTTTTAATTTTTTTACTGATTTCATTCAATTCTTTGCTTTTCATGATTTATTCGATTCTATTTTTTAATAAAAAAATCAAGTACATCAATAAAATCATTAGAAACAAAAAAATAAAATTATTATCAATAAAATGAAAATAAAAAAATCAATAACATCAGTGAAATCAATAAATTGAATGAAATCACTAAAATCAGTGCAATTTTGAGTTTGTTGATAATAATTTGATTTTAGTATTTTATTCATGTTATTGATTGCATTCATTCATTTAATTGTATTTTTTAATAAAAAATTTAAATATTTACAATAAAAAAAGCAATAAATTGAACAAAATCAATAAAATCAAATAAAAAAATCATTAAAATCAATAGAATCAATAAAATAAATCAATCAAAGCTTTAAAATCAATGAATTGAAAAACATCACTATAATTACTAAAATCAGTGCAATTATGATTTTATGGATAATAATTTGATTTTAGTATTTTATTCAATTTATTGACTTCATTGAATCATGCGATTGTATTTTTAAATACGAAAGTCAAATATTTACAATAAAAAATCAATAGATTGAACAGAATCAATCGAATAAATCAAATCAACAAACTCAATAGAATCAATAAAATAAATCAATCGAAACAATGAAATCAACAAATTGAATAAAATCAGTGCAATTTTGATTTTATTGATAATAATTTGATTTCAGTATTTTATTCAATTTATTGACTTCATTGAGCCATTTGATTGTATTTTTTAACAAAAAATTCAAATATTTGCAATAAAAGAAATCAATAAATCGAACAGAATCAATCAAATTAATAAAATCATAGAATTAATCAAATGAAATAAATCAATAAAATCAATAAATTGAATTGAATCACTAAAATCGATAAATGTAGATTTCATTGATGTGTTTTTTTACTGATTTTGTTGATAATAAATTGATTTGATCGATTTGAGTAATCCCATTCAATTTATTCATTTTATTGAGTCATCTGATTGTATTTTTTAATAAAAGAACCGAATATTTACACTGATTTTCTTCGTTTTATTAAAAAATACAATGAAATTGATAAAAAAATCAATAAATTGAATGAAATTACTAAAAACAATCAAATTATTATCAATGAAATAAAATAAATGAGCAGCACCAATAAAATCAATAAATTGAACAAAATCACTAAAATGAAGAAAATCAAATTAAAATCAATAGTCAAAATTATACTGATTTTAGTGAGTTTATTCAATTCATTGATTTTATTAATTTTTTAATTGTATGGATGTTATTGATTTCATTGATGTTGTTTATTTTATTGATTTTGTTGATAATAAATCGCTTTTATTTATTTTAATGATTTGATTCAATTTTATGCTTTTATTGACTTTTTTTCAAAAAAGTCTTTTTTTGATTTTTTAATCAAAAAAATCAAGTAGATCAATAAAATCACTAAAAACAAGAAAATACAATTATTGTCAATAAAATAAAAAATCAATAACATCAATGAAATCCATAAATTGAATAAAATCACTAAAACCAGTAAAATCAGTGCAATTTTGATTTTATTGATAATAATTTGATTTTAGTATTTTATTCATTTTATTGCTTGCATTGATTCATTTGATTGTATTTTTTAATAAAAAAAATTAAATATTTACAATAAAAAAAGCAATAAATTGAAAAAAATCAATAAAATCATTAAAATTAATAGAATCAATCAAATAAATCAATCAAAGCATTAAAATCAATGAATTGAAAAATATCACTATAATTAATAAAGTCAGTGCAATTTCGATTTTATGCATAATAATTTGATTTTAGTATTTTATGCAATTTATTGACTTCATTGAGTCATTTGATTGTATTTTTTGATAAATGAATCGGATATTCATACTGATTTTCTTTATTTTATTGAAAAATACGATAAAATGAATTTAAAAAATCAATAAATTGAGTGAAATCATTGAAATTAGTATAATTTTGACTAAAATCACTAAAATCAATGAATTGAATGAAGTCACTAAAATCAATAGAACAATCAATGAACAACATCAATGAAATCAATCAAATAAAATTTATATCGGTTTCACTGATTTAACTGATTTCATTGATTTTATTGATTTCATTTATTTGATTTATTTTATCCGTTTTATTCTTTTTATTAATTTTATTGATTTAATTCATGTTCTTCATTTTATTGATAATTTATTGCGGGATAAAGGGCATTTTTTAGCACCCCCGCCCTCCAAAAGCTTATCACAAAAAAGATTTTTGTTGCTCCACCCTATTCAAAAAATATTAATATTTATCAGCAAAAAATTGTCATAACTTTAAAAATAACTAATTTTTATAATTTCGGAAATCCCGAAATTTATGCATGAATCAAAGAAATGATTGATAAAAAATCAACAGATTATACAAATATTTTGTGTCAACAATAATAATTTTTGTATTCCTAAAACATATTTTTGAAACTTTTTATTGTTGTTTTCATAATATTTATCTAAAGCCTAGAACCTAGACCATTACCTCGCCACTGCTTACTCTTTAGTCCTATAATTCAAACCCATAGTTATTTTGCGCGGATTTCTTGTAACCTGTTTTCTCGTAAACCGCTTTCCATCTTAGTAAACTGTTTCAGCTTTTTTTATCTCAAATGAGGCCCTCTTCGCTCACAAAAGATGACCACAATCCGTGTCCCCCGTTACAAGCTTCTTCATATAATTAACTTATAGTTGGACCACTTGATAAACTTGGAATTTGTAAATAAATTTGCAGAGGGCCTAATTTCGAAATTTCAGAAATCGAATTTGATGGTTTCGGAATTTATTGCTGGACAACTTGATAAATTTATAATTTCTAAATTTTCAAATCATAATTTCAAAGTTATAATTTCAAACTGGACAAATTTATAAATTTAAATACAATCATAAATTGATTTATCTATAAAATTGTTGCATTTGCAGTTGCTGTTTTCAAAAACGTTTCAAATATTTGCGCCACGATTTCGCGAGTGGCAATGTGTGATGCGGACTTCAGAGCATTGAAGATTCGGAGCACGAATTTCACAGCCGGTCTGTATGCCGCGTTTGCTTTGCTGCTTACCAATACAGTCTTATGGTTCTCACATACACAGGACATCTCAATTTTCTTTCGGTGTTTCTCAATTTCTCGACATATTTCGCAAAATTAATAATGGTAATAGTAAAAAAATTAATTTCCGAACGGTTCTCGCCGTTCAAATGCTGTCTTCTGCTATCAGCAGATTTCTCCCTTTCGAAAAATTCATAATTTCCACGAAAATGATTATTGCCTCAGCAAAAGGCTTCATTCCTATAACTTTCGTTGATCCGAGGATCTGGAAAAACCCCGGATATTTGACAAGTTTTCTTTCTTTCGCTCTCAAATACTTGGGAAAAATTATATATGGAGTCAGTGCCGTGCCTATAAAAAAAATTTCAAGTCGGAGTTAACCAACACCCTTAACTTGTACATTTCTTAATCTGCTTTTGATGATGATTAAAAATCTTCATATTTGCACGAACCTTTAGGCCTCTTTGAAGAAGAGCGAAGTTTAGTGATCTTAAATCTTGTATACCTCAACCTATGAATGAGGACCCGAGATCTCAAGAATCTCAAGTTCTCTAGCTATTTTAAGAGAACGGGTTAATGTGATCAACGCTCTGAATTATCTTAATTCTCCCAAATAAAATAAAATTAAGATGTTACCAACTGAAATAATAAACAAGTAACTGTTACTGACGTCTTTTTTCCGGATCCAATTTTTGTATTTAACCACGTGGCGATTAGCTTCCTACTGTCAAATGCAAAACTTCTCGAGTACCAAATTTTTGTGATTTTTATATTTTTACTAAGTGAGCAATAAAATGTTTTTTTCTCCTTTTTTACAACAACTTTGTCTAACATGAAATTTTGAATATTTTCGCAATTTTCGGTGCGCGTGGCATAGGGACACTGAAAAGGGGGCTAGGTTCTACGAAATCCAGTGAGCGTAGCAGCAACTTGTTTTTCCAATAATAGTGCATTGTGCGCCAAGGAACTTAAGTCGATCATTATACGCTGCGTGTGAGTTTGCAATACAAGTCGTAGACGAGCGCGAGGTGGAGACAAGTATTGCAAACGCACAAGGCGTAATGACCGACGAAGTTCCATGGTGCACATTATACTTTATACACCAAGGGCATGATTTGCAAGTTTCGTGCCCCCGATTATCATGTATCACAGGGGAGGTCTGACGTGGCGAGTCGAATCGTTACAATTCACTTTTAGCGCCACTTAACAAGATTTTTACTGAGCCAGTTGAAATTTGCTCGTCTGAACATTTTTGGAAAATATGAAAATTTTGAATTTTTTAGATATTTTGAAATTTTATTGGGGATTTGAATAATTTTTGAAAATTTCTTACATACCTAAAATTTTCAAAAATATCAAAAATTATCAAAAGTTTCAAAAATTTCTTGAATTTTCAACAATTTCAAAATTTTTGAAAATTTCTTGAATTTTGAAAAATTGTTAAAAATTCTATAATTTTCAAAAATTTTCAAAAATTTTCAAAATACTCAAATTTTTAAAAATTTCCAAATTTAAAAAAAATTTTAATTTTAAAAAGTTCAAAAATCCCCCCCCTCCGGCGAGCCGCTCTAGACGGGCCCCGCTTCGCTGTAGGTTTATCATGTACGATAAGTATTGCTTCAATGCTGCAATGATACGTGGACAATAATGGATAGTGGAGAGTGGTGTGAGCAGTACAATAATGGCCCCATTATTGTACAGTACAATAATTAGGCCATTATTGTACTGCTCCCACCACTGACCCATAAAGGGCTACTTAAGTTCCTGAAAACAGGCACTTAATACGCGCGAATCATGCCTGCGGTGTATAAATTAATTAAATTAACTTAGATTAAGGCATGTACCTGCTTCTGTTTTCCTTAACCTAACTAGTTGCAAATAATTAGAAGGGTGGTACGCTACATCCGGACTTAACACTCAAATTTTAGAAAAATTTCAAAATTTTTTGAAATTTCATAATTTTACCCCCCCCCCCCCCCTTCAACCCACCCCCGAGCCCGTCTGTACCTCTCCCTTCATCTGTAGGTTTATCATATGTGACGTGCGCCGAAGAAAGGGGGCTTACTTTGGAAAGCGAGATTTTTCAGGACGAGCGGTCGAAGTCGACCCGATAGATGCGACTTTTAGAAGAGAGGGAAGACCACGAAATCTTCCCTCACCGCTTGCCACTACATTCTCATGCATGTAGCGGCGCTGCTCACGGACGGGGTATAGATGAGACGAGGAGATGTAGTGGTGAGTGGTGGGAGGTGTTTCACGGGATCTCGAGCTCTCGAGCGAAAGCACGATTTCTCGGGTACCTATCAACTCAATTATTAGCAATAATAACGATCGGAATTTTTTTTCGATGGTTTCATCAAAAAGAACATCTCAAAAACTATCGAAAGGTGTAAAAACCTCGATTTCGATTTTTCCAGAGTAAGCCCCCTTTCTTCGGCGCACGTCACATATACGATAAGTATTGCTTCAATGATACGTGGACAATAATGGATAGTGAATAGTGGTGGGTGCAGTAAAAAAATGGCCCCATCATTGTACAGTACAATAATGAGGCGATTATTGTACTGCACCCACCACTGACCCATAAAGGGCTACTTAAGTTCCTGAAAACAGGCACGTAATACACGCGAATCATGCCTGCGGTGTATAAAACAGTTTTATACGATTGTATGCAAATCCGAGTCAAAATTGAGGCGCCGGATGCAAGAAGGAGATATACAATTATTTTGCTGGAGTGGGGAGGCCTCTGGGCCTTTGAGAATAAAGTTTCGAATTTTATTTCTTCAAATACGCATTTGTATTGATAATTTTGTTACGCATCATTTTCTTTAAATAGAAAAAGTTGTAACTTTTTTAGTTTTTGAATTATTTACAAAAAACTGATTTTTTTATCTGAATAAAATATTTCATGTTTTTTCACTTCAACTTGCGACGAAATCGGAACATTTCAATATTTTAAAGCAAAATTTATGAGAGGTATACACTGGCATCTTATGCGGCCGATGACGTTAGCAAATGTTGAAAATGTTTATTTGAACAAAAGCTAATCATTTTTTGCCGAGGCGTTGCACAATTTTTGCGCAAACAACTTTGATCCTTTCGGGAGTCGAGCGAATTTTGAGCAAACAAAAACTTTTAGTGAGAAAGTTGGTCAGGCAGGTTCAAAGAAGTTTTCTGGAAATTTTTAGCTCAACTGAAATAGTAATTAACAAACTGTTGATGTTTTAATTTTCCGACGCGATCGATTTTCTCTCGCGTAGGCTTAGATCCGACCGGTTAGCCGTTCCTATACAAAAACTCCGTCGCAGAGGTGGTCAGATACATATAATTTTTATTTAGAATACGAAAAATTAGGACTTATTCTAAGTTACGTAAAATGGGTAGTGATAATTCAGAATCATTAGTGTTGAATTTTTGGTAGTAATAAAATAAAAATATGTAATAAATAAACACATGAAGACAAATAAAATGAAAAAATTAAAGTGGAAACACTATATTTATCGCAGATTTTAACTAGTAAATTTTAATTATTTCGATAAACACATGAAATACAAGATTCTTAACTTTGACTCAAAAATAATGTTAGGTAAATTTACTGGTCAATATAACCAGACTTTCTGTAGTCTAAGAGAAGTAGCCTTCTTTTAGACATCAGGAGGGCCAGTATTTAATTTTTATTATATTAGGCCCTCTTTTAGTCGTCAAAAGTGGCATCTAATTTCATTTTAGCCATTTTTCATTCCTTTGAACCTCCTACATGCCCTCTAAACGTGACGTCAACGTCTGTTGACAAGGTGACCGTTTTACTCTAAGACAAACACACGTCCACAAAATGATATTTGTCACGTTTTTATTACATATATATCTATTATTAAGCGAATTGTTTAATTCAAAAAATGACTAACTTAAAATAATTGTACGTATTATTTCTAAATAAAATAATTTCCATAAAAACGTGATGAATAGAATTGTAAAGAATCTTTCAAAGAATAGCATGAGCTTTAGTAAATTAAAATTAAATGGATATTAGGACTTTTGCCTAAAGCCGATGAAAAACACAAATAGGCAAATAACTACATTTAAATAAACAATTATGATCTCAACTATTTTTTTTATTATTTACGCATGGGTTTATCTTCTAAAATTTGTTGCAATTATCCACCGGTCTTTTATTGTTGCTTGTATAAATTAAGCTAAAATAAATTAAGTAATTTTGAACTTGACTGTAAATCTAGAACATCCTAAAAAAAGAACGATCTTTTTTTGAAATAATTCACAGAATAAACTTTATTAATCATATTAGAGATTATGCTATACCTTGCCGTTATTATTCATTAATCCATTATTTACAACTACTTTAATTATGTTTTATTAATAAATATTAATTCAAAAATTGTTTTAAGAAAGCAGCGTTGCATTTCAAGTATATTGAAATATGTATAATATGAAACGTGTCTCTATGTACCTTGTGTAATGTACATGCATGTCTTTAGACTAGAATATAATTGCGGTCTTTTTGTGAAGAGAGGGGATATCGAAGTCTCTGTTACGGAGAAAAATATATATTGAAGAAGACTATCTCGATATTACTAGTAAATATCTTAGCGATTTAACTATGGGACAAAAATCTACTTATTAAAGTAGAGCATCCATAGATATTAATAAGAAGATTTTACCTGACATCCAAGCTATTAAAGTGCAGATTCTAAGATATTAAAAAAAAATATTTTTTAATTACACTGAAATTACCTGTAAAGCATACCAATTTTTATAAAATCCAAAAGGATTCTACATCGCAGTCCTCTGCTTCTGATATCCAAATCTTTGAGCATTCGTTTTTTAAAATAATTATTCATGTTTCGTGTAAAGTGAATAACACGCTGTTCAAGGCTAACATAAGTTCTTGAGAAAATTATGATATCCATATCCAAAAACACTTAATTCATTTTCCCCTAAAATTTTTAACGCAATATATATTTATATATATATAATTCAAAAAAAAATAGGTAAACAACCACCGCAGGGTCCCACTAAGAGCAACCGCCATCTGAAAAATGTCGATAGCCCCCAGTAGAACCGCGGTAAATCACATCAATGACCATGTCTCACAACCGTGAAATAGGTGGTGACAGGGCACAACGAAATCACAACGACAGTTGGCGAAACCCTCGTGGGTCTTGAGGACACGAAGCGACCCAAGGATGACCTCCGAGAGCACCTATCACAAGGACAATTACTCGTACCGAATATTTTGGGTACAGTCGTTGCAGCTCTCTTTTAAGGTCTTGATACCTCTCCTCTTTTTTTTCTCCTTTGCAGTGATGTTGTATTCGGACTGGGCCGAGAATTCGATCACGAATATAGTTCATTTCTCGAAGTCTTGGAGAACAATGTCAGGTCTCGAGTGAGCAACGGAGACTGCTGCCCGAAAATTGTAGTTCCAGAAAATTTGGCACTTTTCATTTCGGACAATTGACTCTATATCCCTTGGAGCGTTCGGCAGGGCAGGGTCGCGACCAACACCGTAAGAGTGACGAAGATGGTAATGAAGTACTCTTAGGGCCGCATTGTCTCTATAGATGTACGTCGTTCCGGCGTGGGTCGGACACCCAGATAGTATGTGTTCTAGGTACTCAGCGTGTGCATGACACGCTCTGCCCCTATCACTGGGCACTTCTTGACATAAAATGCGTGCACGGTATGCTAAGGTGGAAATGACCCCGTCCTGGCATACAAAAATAAAACCCTCTGTACCTGAATTGAGCCCTGATGACTTGAGGAAAGCAAAATTTTGCTCCTTCGACAAGGTCTGCTTTTCTACATTTCTGTAAAAGTTTCCGTGCATATGCTTGTCGAGTAGCTCTTGGTGAAATTTTCCAACCTCTGCTTTCTTTACTTCGGCTTTTAGACGTGAAGCATCTAGATGGAGTAATGCACTTTCTTCACTTCTGATGTTAAAATTCAGGCCAAGGGTCTCGGCCGCTTGCTCCGCGGTTTTCTAAAGGAACGCTCCTTCGCCAATCATCTCGTGATTCCTGACCATTTTCAGGAGCGGATCTCTGCCATTAGCAACGATGTAAGCTGTACTTAGAACAATTCGTTTATGAAGACACTAGAGATTCAGAAGGCCGCGTCCGCCTTGACGGCGTGAAATGTATAATTGCGAAACTGACGAACTGATATGCAAGCTCTTATGCATATGCATGATTTTACGTGTGGTGATATCAAGGGCCTTAAGCTCGTTCTTCGTCCATTGAACCACCCCAAACGAGTATTGTAGACCCGGACGGCAAGCATGTTAGTCGCAGATACCTTGTTCAACGCCGACATATTGGAAGACCACATCTGTCGGAGAAGATGCTTGTATCTGCTTCGGAGAGACTCCTTCACTGATGTTACGTCCTGAATACGGCTTTGCGGCACGCCCAGGTATGTATAGGTCTCTCCAGTGTTAAGATGTCTAATAACACTTATATCCACAAGCTCAGGGTCCTTGGGAACGCTAGTAATCTTTCCTTTCTTCAGATGAATTTTGGCACACTTGTCCAAACCAAAGTCCATTTCAATCTCTCCTTTGTAGTTCTTGACGATATTTAAAGCGGATTGAAGTTTGCTTTTACCAGAGGCATAGATCTTCAGGTCATCCATATAAAATACATGAGTGACCTTATACTCGCGCTGATTAGTGTCGCCACAGAGGCATCCAGGAGAATTTTCTAATGCGAGAGATAGAGGCAGAAGTGTGATGGAAAAAAGCAAGGGGCTCATAGTATCACCTTGAAAGACGCCCCTCCGGAAGGTGACGTTTTCGTTATCAGAAGATAATTCCTAGATGAGATAGTAAATCTAGTTTTCCAAAGAGGCATCAATCGCTCTATGCATTTCACTGTGTGTGGATGTACCTTCAAGCTTTTCAACAGACAGACGATAAGTCTATGAGAGGTTGAATCGAAAGCTTTCTGGTAGTCAATCCAGGCCATTGACAAGACGCGCTGATGGACTGCAGCGCCTTCACAGAGACACCTGTCAATTGGCAGGTTCTCTCGACAGCCCGCTACACTTTTTTTCGAACCCCGTTGTTCGTACATCTCTCGCCATACAGCCTCAATTCGTCGAACAATTCTGTTGTTTAGGACAGCTGTAAAGATCTTATACAGTGTGTTGAAACAAGTTATTGGCCTGTAATTCTCTGGGTTAGACAAATTGCCTTTTTTCGGCAGGAGTATAGTGCGTCCTAGCACCAGCCACTGCGGAATGGGCGTCTCCGACTTTGAATATGAGGTGAATATGCGGGCCAAATGTTGGTGTATAAAAGTAAACTTCTTCCACCAAAAGTTCTTGATACAATCTGGTCCAGCAGCGGAAAAGTTCTTCGTGCCTCAAAGTGCTTTTTTCACCTCTCCGGCAGTGACTGATGGACATTCCTCCTCAGATTTTATAAGGTTGTCGCAAAACTCCTTGAAGCAGATGATATTGGCAGTATCTTCTTTCAACTCTTGTGTTTTTGGGATTTTGTATACCTCTCTTCAAAAAGTCTCTACCTCCTTGGGCTTGGGTGGATTTTTCACAGAAACAGGGAGATCGCCGAAGAGGCGCAATGGGTCAGCGAGAAACTGTTGATTCTCCCTGATCCCATCTCTCCCTCTTCTGTATTTTCCTCCTTGCGTCAGATAACAGCTGTATTTTGTCAACAATATGCAATATAATATAGCAATATATAACAATATATATATATATATAGAATGGAGTTCGGGTTAGAGAAATACGCCACGGTTAATTTGAAGAAAGGAAAACTTAATGGCATCCCCAAAGACCCTGAGCTCGTCGACAGAATCTCTATACGACACCTTAGCGCTGAAGAGACCTATACATACCTGGGCGTGCCACTGAGCCGCATTTAGGACGTGACATCCATAAAGGATACTCTCCGAAGCAGATACAAGAGTCTCATCCAGCAGATTTGGTCTTCCGAACTGTTGGCTAAGAACAAAGTATCTGTAACGAACATGCTTGCCGTCCCGGCAGTACTCTATTCATTTGGAGTGATTCCGTGGACGAAGGACGAGCTTAGATCCCTTGATATCGGGACGCGAAAGGTTTTGCACATGAACAAAAGCATGTACCTTAAGTCTTCTGTTCCGCGTCTTTACATCTCACGCCACCTAGGTGGTCGCGGAATACTGAATCTTGAATGTCTTCACAACAGGATTGTTATGGGTACAGCACATATAGCTGCAAATGGACAAGACCCTCTTCTTAAAATGGTCAGGAAACATGAAGAAGCGGGCAAAGGGGTGTTTCTGTACAATGCAGCGGAGGAGGCTGCTGAGACACTCGGCCTTGACTCAAATACCCGGGGGGAGCAAAATGCATCAAATCTTATCCATCTTGAATACTCACTTCTGAAGGCCCGGATCAAGAAAGCACAGGAGAAAAACTTCCGCGAAGAGCTCCTCGACAAGAGGATGTACGGCATCTTCCACAGAAATGTGGAGGATCAGTCGATATCGTATGAGCTAACGTATGCTTTCCTTAAATCATCCGGATTAAAGTCGGGCACGGAGGGTTTCATTTTGGCATGTCAAGACGGTGTCGTTTCCACTCTAGCATACCGTCGCCACATTTCGAGCCAAGATATTCCCGATGATAGCTGCAGAACGTGTCATGCACACCCCTAGCATCTAGGACACATACTATCTAGTTTTCCAACTCATGCGGGAACGACCTACATCCAAAGGCACAATGTGGCACTAAGAGTGCTTTATTACCATCGCTGTCTCTCTTACGACATTAGCCCGAATACCTCTCCGCTAAACGCTCCTAGAGAATTAGAGTCAATTGTCGAAAACGAAAAGTGCCGTATATACAGGAACTTCATATTTTCGACAATTGTTTCTCTTGCGCACTCGAGGCCTGGTATAGTTCTTTTTGACTTCGAGAAACGAACCATGTTCGTTATCGAATTTTCGGCATCAGCTGACAAAAACGTCACAGCCAAGGGGAAAGAAAATAAAGAGAGGTATGAAGATCTTATGAGGGAGTTGTGACGTTTATACCCCGAACATTCTGTTAAGCTAATTCTTAATCATCGGCGCTCTTGGTGGTGCCAAAGTTTAACTGGTTAATAGCCTGAAAAGCATCCCTGTGTGTCAACAAAATGCTGGGACACTTGCGGCGAAAATGCAGAAGGCAGTCGTCCTAGGGTCGCTCCGTGTCCTCAGGGTGCACGAGACTTTCGCCGGATCATCGTATTGAATTTATCGCAGACTGTAACCACCTATCTCACGGTCGTGAGACGTGGTTACAGTTGAAATTTTACCGCGATTTCGCTGGGAGGGGGTGCAATTTTTCAGATTAGCACCCGCTCTCGGCGAAATCCTGCGGTTGTCCTTATGACAAACTTTTAACTATATATATTAATATATATCTGGAAAACCACAACGCACACGCAGTGACGGCGTAAGTGGGGGCGGTCCGCCCCGGGTGCCAAGCACCAACGGGTGCCAGTAAGGAGCAATAAGGGGTGACAAGACCAAAGTGTCACACCGCAACCGCCCTGGGTGCCAACCCATGCTACGCCGCCACTGCACACATGGCGATTGCTCAAGATAAGGACAAAGCGGGGTTAAAATCTTTTGTCGCCACGCCAAAAGTCAACGACATTACTCCGATAAAATTACGCTTCTTTAATATATTAGATATTAACGGTAAATATCAGACATGTTATACTTTCAGTATAAACAGAAATTGCCCTTTAATATATTTTATATTAAATAGAAGATATCAGACATTATGTCGTAATATCTATATATTATGGTTAATATCAAAGTTTTTAATATCTTCTTTTCAATATCTATTTTCCCTCGTGTGTTTTTGATTTTTCGAGCTTTAATTCTTATCTCAATAACTGTTCTTAATCTTTATATTCTAGGCTCGATTCTAGGAAAAATGATAACTAAAAAAAAGTTGACAACAAAATATAACAAACTTTGTAGGTATAATATAGCACTTGAAAATCATATGTTCAGCGTCAACTTAAAAGCGACACTGGAACGATATCTATATTGTACATTTTTTTATTATACTATTTAAAGTCCTTCAAAATCTAAACTATTCTGTATGCACAGATTCTACTCGTGGAATTTATATAGGCCTTAGGGGCCATTCATTAAATAGGTAAGGGTCTCCAGGGGGAGGGGGGGTTTAAAAATCTCTACATGACCTTACCTCAGGGAGGGGGGACCATTCTTACGTAATATCTTACTACGTCAATTATTCTTTCAATTCGAATGATCACAGTCTTAATATATGTTTCAAATCTTATCTTTTACCATATTATAATTATGCGCATTAATACGCATTTTCCAAAGACTAATATTATTTTTTCAGAAAATAAAAATCTTTTGTTTATGTCGAATAACAATGTGTTTTAATTTTTCTAATTATATGTAACTATTCAACGCTATTTAGAAAAATTTTAAGTTAAGTATTACGTAAGAAAGGGTGGAGGGGGGGGGGGGGGTCAAAAATGGTCAAAATCGCCCTTACCTAATTAATGAATGGCCCCTTATAGACTTATAGACCTTTTAAAAATGAGTATATGGAGATTATAGGAAGTTCTAAAAAGAATTCCATAAGTATATAGATCCAAAGAAAGCCAAAAACTTACGTGGAGGGATTACTCATTACTAAAGGAGAGTTTAATGGAATCCAAAATTTCAACTGGACAAATAAAACATTTTTTATTCTTTGAAATTCTGCCTGAGCTTAAAAACGCACTCACAATATTATGGGGCGTCATGAAATCACAAGCTTTTCAGATATAAGTATTTCGAGCACGCAGTGTCTAAGCTGAAAACATATGTGACGTGCGCCGAAGAAAGGGGGCTTACTCTGGAAAGCGAGATTTTTCAGGACGAGTGGTGGAAATCGACCCGATAAACGCGACTTTTAGTAGAGAGGGAATACCACGAAATATTCCCTCTCCACTTGCCACTACATTCTCACGCATATAGCGGCGCTGCTCATGGACGGGGTATAGATGAGACGCGGAGATGTAGTGGTAAGTGGTGGGAGGTGTTTCACGGGATCTCGACCTCTCGAGCGAAGGCACGATTTCTCGGGTACCTATCAACTCAATTATTAGCAATAATAACGCTCGGAAATTTTTTTCGATGGTTTCATTAAAAAGAGCAACTCACAAACTATCAAAAGGTGTAAAAACCTCGCTTTCGATTTTTTAGAGTAAGCCCCCTTTCTTCGGCGCACGTCACATATTAATTTAATTATTGCTTCTCATGCATCATTATAGATTTAATTTGAAGAAATTACACGGAAATATGAAGTTAAGTGTCTTCTGAATTTGTTTGTTTAACCCGTAGAGTCCACACTAGAGCGAATTTACACCAGAAAAATTGTCAAATAAATGTCTCTTCTCACTCAGCAGGCAGAAGGGTCTCCCTACCCTATTCGTTACATATGTCGAATCTTACTGCATCAGGCCCCATAAGTAGATAGCGCACACTATGGGAAATTTGGAGTGGGGGGTCCACCATGCCTGGTACTATGGGAAATGGGGGGGGGGTTCCGCAATGGATGGCACTATGGGAAATTTGGAGTGGAGGGTCCTCCATTGTAGGTGCTATGGAAAATTTGGAGTGGGGGTTCTCCATGGATGGCACTATGGGAAATTCGGAGTGGGGGTCCGCCATGCCTGTCACTTTGGTGAATTTGGAGTGGTGGGGTCCGCCATCCTTGGTACTTTGGTGAATTTGGAGTGTGGGGTCCGCCATGCATGGTACTTTGGCGAATTTGGAGTGGGGGGTCCGCTGTGGTTTGTACTTTAGCGAATTTGGAATGGGGGTTCGCTATGGATGGTACTTTGGGAAATTTGGAGTGGGGATGCTACTTAAGTCTAACTTACGTCTAACTTAACCTCTTGAACGAAATTTTTATAAGTAACTAAAGCTAAAGGATAGGTGAATTAATTAAAACATATTTTTCCTGGTTACATGTGTTTTTTATTTACTCTTGTTCAGAAAAAAATTACATCTATGTTCTTAATTCTAAGGATATAAATATAGGTACCTGAGAAACGTAGTAAAAAAATTACATCTAAAATCTTAATTCCAATCTATAAATGAGAGTACACTTGTAAGTTAGCGAGATGATTCATTACAAAATACGAGAGGGGTCAAAATTAAGAGAAAATGCTAAACTCGATGATTTTCAACTAACTATTCCACATGAGAGCAGAAAACAAAACTTATCACCTATACAATATATATATATATATATATATATATATATATATATATATATATATAT
>CAKNXH010061527.1:1493-19344 GCA_932178445.1 Andricus quercusramuli
ATAAATTACCATAACTTCCCTACTCTTTGATAAAATGCATTATTATTGTAGGTCAATCGATTCGTTTTGAACCAAGGAATCTTTTATATTCTTGCATCAACTCTGAATTATGCTAAAGAAAAAAGTTTTACTATAAAAAACCGATTTTCAAAATATATAAATTACCATAACTTCCCTACTCTTCAATAAAATGTATTAATATTATAGGTCAATCGATTCGTCCCGAACCAAGGCATCTTTTATATTCTTGCGTCAACTTTGAATTATGCGAATGAAAAAAGTTTTGCTATGAAAAAACGATTTTTAAAATATTATTGAGTGCTAGAAAAAAATGCATTAAATATTTTTTGAAATCCTTCGGTCAGTTTCAAGATATTAGTGAGGAAAATAAGCTCTCCAAATTTCATCAATTTATCTGCAACCGTTTTCTAGTTATCGTGTTCACAAAAAAGCGTGACATCCACACATCCATACATCCACACATCCACACACACACACATCCGGACAATTGCTTAGAACATTGTATTAGACATTTTTAAATTAGGGAGGGTTCAATTAAATGAATTTAAAAAATTTGAAAAATGTCACCATTACAAAGCTTCCTCTGTGAGAAAGCAAAATATGACACTTTTACTAAAAGAGATGAATTTTACAAACAAAAAGACAAACATTCAACCGAATTGATCAATTTTCTATTAAAAACGACGAATTTTTAACAACAAAAAATTAATTTCTAAACCAATTGATGAATTTCGTAAATAAATGGTTGAATATTATTATAAAAAACGTAACAAGAAAAAATTATAATATAACAATATTATAGAAACTTGAATAATGAAAATAGCAAATGTGATAGTATCTTAATATTTTTTTAGTATAATAAATTTGGAATTAAACAATTCTTAATTTTAATAATTATATTTTTAAGAACGAGAAAATTTTTTTTGGCTAAATATAACAAGCCAATTAAAATTTTGGTGTAGAAATATTTCTATAATTCAAACACATAATTATTGTATCATATTTTGTTATCAAGGAATATAATAAACTCTCTTTTACAAAATATACGTTGAAAAAGAGGGGGGGGGGGATGAATGAATTACACGAATAAGTAAATATTCACAAAATCACCAAATTCAGTATATTTTTCTAAAATGCACAACTAAATGACTTGCTATATTTAGCCAAAGAATTTGTTCTCGTTCTTAAAAATTGAATTATTAAAATTAAGGATTTTTTAATTCCTGATTTATTATACAAAAAAATATTAAGATACTATTACATTTGCTAATTTCATTATTCAAGTTTCTATAATATTTTTGTATGATAATTTTTTTTTGTTACGTTCTTTATTATTATATTTCGTTTTCTCTTAGGATCTTTATTTTGTCAATAGGGTTCTGACATCCAATTTATTATAAAATTAATTTATATTTGTTATTAATAAATGTTATTCTTAATTTATAGTACCTATTAAACATTTCATCAAAAAACACATACTTACTTCCACATGTTAAATACCTATTGTTATTATCAAACATATGTAAAGTTATAATTTTCATAATTTTATATCAAAGTGCCATTAGAATAAATCAAAATATTATGAATATAAATTGTTTAAGGTTTTTAAATGTTGCTTGCATTATATGAAATTTTGAGAATACTGCGATATATAGCACTTTTAAAACAATGTTTTTCCAATATTCCTTTTAGATTTCAATGACTTATATTTTTCAAATATCAATTACCCATCAAAGAGTTGTTGATCTTAATTTTGCAAACTGAAATGATCGGGAATGTTTCTATTCAATATTAATTATTGACTTTTCCATAAGACCAATGCTTTTCTGGAACAGGACGAATGAGGCGCTATCTGGTGGCTAGCGGATGAATTCACCCGTCATGTGGAACCTGTAAGCGACAACGGCTGCTGTACAAAAAGTCGGGGAGTCGGATAGGGCTGCCTAAGACGCATAGTTTTCGTTTAACCGTGAAAAATAAAATAAAATAAAATTTATATTTTTTGGTCGAATAATAAACTAATTGGTTGAAGGTTGAACCATGTTCTTAAAAACATAGTTTTTTTTGTTGAAGATTCGTCATTTTAGTTAAAATTCATCTCTATGGTCAAAATTCATCTCTATAGTTGAAAATTTGCCTCTTTTTCATTAAAGTTTAACTATTTGGTGGTAAATGTAACTGCTTGGTTAAAAATTATTTTTTCGTTTGTTGATTGAAAATTCATCTTTCTGTTCTATTTTCTTCCGTTTATAAATTGATATTTTGCGGCGACCCTGATATTGTTATTAGATTTAGATGGCCATCCTAATTTTTAGTTCAAGAGTTTAAAAATTACGCATTACTTCTTACGTTTTTCAATCCTCTCTTTGTGATTGTTCCATATATATATTTTTCAATATATTCAGTCAAAAAAGTGCATCTAGGCGTTCTTACTTGAGGAACTGATATTCTGATTATGAGAGAATTCAACGAAATTAATCCAGCCGAGATCCGCCCCTTTTTATGGAAATTCGTCGCGCGTCGATAACTACGTGGCTGTTCTTGAAGAATAAGTAAAGCGCACGCGCCAACAACCTCGCGCATTAATAAGTGCACTCATTGACATTTTTCTCTGGTTCTTCAATGAGTGGCACGATGAGGCTCGTACTATGTATTACTACTATACCGGAACTGCCGTTATGAAGGTTAAGAAAAGTGAGCTCGAAGATGAAAAAAATACCCATGCATGATGCGACTCTGCGTAAACTTTCATATAAATAGTTTTCAATCTTCGTTCTTTGTAGGGTGCATTAATGATTATAAGATGATAATTTGTTGTAGGGGAGCGTGCCCTTTTCACGTGACTACATTTTTCATTATTTTTTTTATCTTTTCTTCATAATTTAACTGTGTTATTCAACTTCTTATGTATGAACTTTTTGTGTGTTTCAGGTAAGTAATTTCAACAACCAACTTTATAAAAAAGAGCGACAGGGATTTGGTAAAGTATTTATAGCATTGGTGTAATTTAAAATTCCGGACCGCGGATTAGTAATAATAAAATAGGTATAACTAATTTTATAAGAAAAGTTATATCAAGGTGGAGGCAGGTCAGGGAAAACTGGAAATCGGGGAAAAGTCAGGGATTTTGAAGAAAACTTGCAAGTCAGGGAATATAACTGTCAGAAATAATCAGGGCTGCCATATAATCATTTTTATATACTTTTCTTTTTCAAATCACGTTTTAGTCACTTTTTAAAGTGAAAAAATTACTTTAGTCACTTTTCTTTCAATAAATTAGTTTAATTCAGGTCTGTTTATACCTATTTCTGAATTTTCTTAAATTCTTGTCAAAAGATTTCAAAGTATTTATAATATTTTATGATATTATACAATGATTCCAAGGAATTATGGATTGATTTCAATAATCCGAAAGTATTCCAAACAATATTAAAGATTTTAGGGTAATTTTAAAACATTCAACGAATTTTCAAGAGCTTTGAAAAGTTTCAAAGTATTTCGAAGGATTCCAAAGGATTTAAAATATCTTCAGGTATTATAAAAGGTTCTAAGACATTTTCAAGAGCTTTTAAAAATATCAAGGGATTCCAAAAGATTTTAAGTATTTTAGAGTATTTTAAAAGATTCCAAGGAATTTTCCATTGCTTTCAGTAATTTAATGGGACTTCAGGGAAAATTATAAGTTTCATGTGTAATAATTCACGGTAATTTATAAGATTTCAATAGTTTTCAAAGATTTTATTCACAAGAAAAAGATTTAAAAAGATTCCAAGGAATTTTTTATGGATTTCATTTACTTGAAGGTATTTTAATACATTTGAAAGATTTTAGGGTATTTTCAAAAATGTCAAGGCGCTTTCAAAAGCGTTAAAAAATTTCAAGTATTTCTCATGATTGTGAAGGATTTAAAATATTTAAGGGTATCTTTTGAAATTCCACAGAATTTTCAATAGCTTCAAAAAGTTTCAAAGGATTTGAAATATTTTAGGGTATTTTCAAAATATCCAATGAAGATTCCAAGGTATTTTCAAGAGATGTAAAAAAGATTTCACGGGATTTTATAATATTTCAATGAATTTTACAGAATGTATGCATAATAAGTGAGGGATTTCGTAGGGTTTCAAAGTTTTAAAGACATTTTAAAATATTTGTTAAATTGATTATAATTAATTTGGAATTAACCTCGAATTCTCATTCATTTATCCTGAATTCTTCTAAATTCACTCAATTCAGTGTTTTTTTTTTTAGTTTTTCTTTGATTCATCTTGATGTCTTTTAAACTCAACTTTAATTCTTAGGCATTTTAACAAATATTTCATGAATTTCGTCGAATTTGTCTCATTTTCCTTTATTTTCTGTAAATTCACTTCAATTTTACTGAATTTAATCGAGTCCTTTCGATTTTCAAAATGATTTCCAATTCTCCTGAATTCTTTTTTATTCAAGATTAGAATTTTGGTCTTTAAATATTAATGGTCAGAGAAAATGGAAAATTATAGTATGGGAAAAATCAGGGAATTAAAAAAAAAAGTTTTGCGGTCACGCTGTATATCTTTTTCAAGATTTGTTTGTAAGGATTACATGCTTATAAGTTTTGAACAGTTTATAACACCTTGGTAATGTGTTACTCCTCGTGCATGATAAGTAGTTAAGCAAAGTGCAGTAACCGCATGCGTAAAAGACGAAGAAAAATACGCCATGAAGGTACCGGATAAGGCAAAGTCTTTTTATGTGTACGCACTCCTTGAAGCTTTTTTGCGATTGCCGACCGAGTTACACTATTGCAGAACGGAAATGCAAGATGCAGCAGCAATAAGAAAAAGGCAGGTGTGTGCCCATGAATCGCGTAACTATATTCCTGCAGTAAGATTTGTTTAGTTGCTTACTGATGATTGACGTACACATCCGCCACAAGTATTATACAAGATGATCCTCGAACATTAAGATGTAGATAATTTCTCAAAAAAGAGAAAAGAAAAAATTTGGCTGTCATCCTTTCCATATGAATACAAACATTTTATTTCAAAGATAAATACAAGTGCCCAACTGCCCATACAATACGTAATACGACGCTTCGACATGGCTTTATGTCTTCTTTATGGCTAAAATAACAAAAAAATTATATGCCAAGCTTAAATAGCAAGTACAAAAGAGAAAACTTTAAAACAATTCTACAAAATTGAAAAACAAGCGGAGTTTAAACGCCAGTAGAAAATAATTAAAACTAGAACTAAATACAATTTTATGTTTTTAATACAAAAATATGAAAAAAATTTCCTGCTTTGTCGTATAAACATTTAATAATATAAGATTACTGAGACGTATAATGTCATTATTTGAGTGGCATATCAATTGCGTCAAAATATAATTAATATGCTTATTTTCCTGCGTAAAAACGGAGGTTAAACCAACATAATAATCAAACAGCTGATTGATGAAATAGAACATAGAATACGTAAAAAGTAAATAGAAAAATACAATGCAGAACAGATTGAACTCGAACTCGACAGTCGTCAAACCGGCTGAGCTCGGGAAAATGGATTTCTGCAGTTTTCCTCTTCCCTATCCAAACGTCCAGGCAGATGCGAGAACTTTGCATAAAGTCGGATGCAGCCGTGTGTTGTCACTGCATATGAATAAATTCATAGAGTGATTCTAAGCCCACCTTAGCAAAGTAAAATGTTCACAGGCCCTTATCCAGTGAAGTGGAGTCATACAGCGATATTCATACTCATGCTGAAGGACATAAATGATACTTCAGCAGTGAGGAGGATTCGTGGTTAGGCCTCTGTTTCACCGGGATTTTTAAATAAAGACAGAGTACAATAGGTTATACCGCAGTGCTACGAAACTAAAGTGAATCAGCCTATCTGCAATAATAATGAACGCGGCTAGACGCGCGGACTTCACGTGAGAGGTCCGGGTTCAATCCCTGAGCCGGTACCTATGGAAATTTCTTTATGTACTTTCACGCAGGTTCCGGTGGTTCGGATCGCGCCTTAAGCTATAGTTCCCCCATTGCACTGGGCTGCATCCCAGTCCGTGAATGGTGGGGTAACAAATCAGTCTTCTAGTGATTCTAGTCCAGGCATTACGTCGGAAAAATGAGTGAAATTCCCGAACAAATCCTAGAAGAAATATTTTTAATGAGAAAGTTTTGCTGATGGGTCCTTTTTAACATATCAAAAATGCTAAAACAGATCAGTTGCCAAACCGGATTTTTTTTTCGAAAACATTTCCAAAATTTACTTTTGTGTGGACGGATAATTCCCATTGAATTTTAGAGCAAAATGTCCAACAGAAAAAAGAAAAAGGACAAAATTATGAGAAAATTTTGTTCGAAAAATAATCCGTTATCTTCCATAGGTTTCGAGTTAGGATATATTGAAAAAACCCCACTTTTTTGGACTTTCAGCGAAAAATCACTAGTTTAAAAAAAAGCTGTGTACCTTCGCACCTGATTACTAAACGGAAAAGTGTTCTACAGGTCATAAGTACATAAGTACATAAGTAAGTATAATGTATAACCCCTCAAAGTTGGTAATTTTTGCCTGTTTTTACGGGCAAAAAAGTGGAGTTCAGTTTTTTCAAAATAAATCAAGTCAGGTTTAGTTTACATTAACGATGACAGAGGATGAAAGAGTCTTATAAAATTCTGCGTAGATCTAAAAAAAAAGTCTTTTCGACCTATTATTTTGGGAATTGCAATGTTTCAAAAAATTCATTTTTTTTTTTTAAATTTTTGACTAAAAACGGGAAAGTTGTGTTTTTTTCGAAATATCTCGTTGCCCGTGCATCCTACGACAAAGTTTATAGAAAACTAATGAAAGTGGAGTCAATTTAGAATAATTTCAACACAAAAAAACTGTCCTAGCCCTAATAGCCTAATAGGTCACGAGATATGATCTTGGAAAGTGCACTCTTCCTGCATAGAGGCACCTGAGCGTACCGTAAAGTAGAACTTACCGTAAAGTTTACTTTTTTGTTAGAAAAGTACTCAGAAAGGTTATAAGCAATTATTAATAAAAAATATTTGTTTATTGATAAAAAAACATATCACACATTTTCAATCAATTAGAATTACTTTTTTGTCACGAAAGCACTAAAAAAAGGCCAAAAAGTAATCACAAGTGGTCATAGCCAGCTTTTGTTATAAACAATTATTTATTTATCAATGTCGAAATACCTTTTATACATGATAAATTAAATGTATACATTCCGTTCCCGGAGAAAAAAAATCCCTATTTTTTTTTTGTCGAAATTCGAATATTAACATATGCCACCGGGCACTTCAAAATCCCATTCAATTAACATGGGGAAATTTTGGATTTTCGAAAAATTGAACTCATACTTCAGGATTTTATCGAAACGTGCCAAACTTTTTAGGGATTGAAGAAGAGTACCTATGAAATAAAAGCATACTAATGACTTTCATTTTTGACCCACCCTTACCCCCCACACAGAGCCCCAAATATGACCCCAAAATCAAAAAACTACATTTTTACGAATTATTGTTACTTTTTAGAAATTTCTGTTATTAAATTTAATTAAATTTAAGTTAATAAATTAAATTGCTAAAAAGTAACAATAATACTAAAAAATGTAGTTTTTTTATTTTTGGATCAAATTTGGGGCGCTGTGGGGGGGGGGGGGGGTAAGGGTGGGTTGAATATAGAAGTTATTAGTATGCTTTTCTTTCACAGTTACTCCTCCTCAAGCCATCATTAATGTAAACTAAACCTGACTTGATTTATTTTGAAAAAACTGAACTACTTTTTTGCCTGTAAAAACCGACAAAAATGGTCAACTTTAAGGGGTCATAACTTATGACCTATTATAGGTAGGGCATTGTTCTTTTTTTGAAATCACATGAATTTCACATGAAATCTCATGATTTTGTCCTCTTTCTTTTTGCTGTTGGACATTTTGCTCTAAAATTCAATAGAAATTATCCGTCCACGCAAAAGTAAATTTTGGAAATGTTTTCGAAAAAAAACCCGGTTTGGCAACTGATCTGTTCTAGCATTTTTGATATGTTGAAAAGGACCCCTCAACGAAACTTTCTCATTAAAAATATTTCTTCTAGGAATTTTTCGGGAACAAAACTACCAGATGCATGAAATATTCACCCAATATATGATATTGTACTGCTCTTATCAGATCACTTGATTGCATTACAAAAATACTTCCATGACTGATAATAGATACGGGGGCAGCCCCGTGCAGATTATTCTAAAAATCCTACTCGTAACCAAATTTTCTTCGACATATTAAGCTGTAACCATAGTAAGGCTCAGAAAAAAATGATCTTCCTAATTTTTTATCTTTATCTTTTATTTGAATAAACAAATTGCTTTCATCGAACCGGATTAAACACAGTCCACTTGTTATGATTCTGTCTTGAATTATAAGATATTTTGTTTTCGAATGATATTTTCAAACTTTTTACGTATAGAAATATATTTTAATCTTATAAATTTGTAATTTACACAGTGGACCTTTTCATTTCAATTCGGAAGTTAATGGTGGTAAAAAATGTGTGCAACGAATTTTGAATATTTGGAGTATTTAAAAAGATTCCAAGGAATTTTTAGTCGATTTCAATAATTTGAAGGGATTCCAAAGAATTTTTAACATTTTAGGGTCATTTTAAATATTCCAAGAAATTTTGAAGTGCTTTGAGAAGTTTCAAAGGCTTGATAAAATATTTGATGGTATTTTAAGGGATTCCAGGGAATTTTTAATATATTTAAATGATTTGAAGGTATTCCTAATAATTTAAAAGATTTTAGGGAATTTTTGAAACTTTCAGAGAATTTTTCAAGAACTTTAAATAGTTTCAAGGAATTTCAAAAGATTGCAAATGATGTGCAATACGCAAAAATTCCAATATAGGGCCGACTGACTTAGTTCTTCCTAGAACTGCTGGCCCACGCAGTTTCTCAGTGCACAAGCAGTGTCAACAATGCGTGGCCACCCCGCACCATTCATCCAACGACGAATTTAGTGGCACGGCCTCTGCGAGGCAAACCTCGAAACTGGCCTTATATTGGAGTTCTTGTGTATTTTAGGGTGTTTTCAAAGATTTCAGGACATTTTTTAAAGATCTGAAAATTTTCACAGAATTTTCAAGGATTTGAATGACTTTAATGGTTTTAAAAAGATGTGCATGGGGTTTTAAAGAATTTTCCAGAATTTCGGAAGATATGGAACGATTCTAAAAGATCAACTTTTATAAATTTGTAGGATATTTGGAAGGATTTTAGAAAATATCCTCAAATTTCATATAATTTAACGGGTTTTTATAATATTTGAGTGGATTTCAAAGAATTTATTTGAAAGATTTTTAATATTTCAAGCTATTATAGAAGATTTTGTCAGGGTATTTTTGAAAATTCCAAGGATATTAATCATTTGAAGGGATTTCAAAGGAATTGAAATATTTGAGGTTATTTAAAAACATTCAAGACATTGTGAAGAGATTTAAAGATTTATAGAATTTTCTAGAATTTTGGAAGAGATGGTACGATATAACAATGTTCTACAGGTTTAGAGATATTTTGAAAGATTTTAAGTGGGGTTTTGATCAGATTTCGGAGGATTTCAAATACTTTAAATGCTCTCAAGTTATCTCAATAAATTTTTCAGGATTTCAGAAAATATAATCGGATTTCATAGAATTTCACTGGATTTTATCATATTTTAAAGGATTTTTTGCAATTCATTGAATTCATTTGAAATTCACTCTGAATTCTTATTGATTTATGCATGCGCATTAAAATGTTATTGAAATGAACAGGTCTATTGATTCGAAATTCTAGTATATAAGCTGTTGAATTTTTTTAATATACCTACTAAAACTTTAAAGTTTTGAATTTGAGGTAAAATAATTCTACACGGAGAAAATTTGGTTAGGAAACTTTACCAAACTTTTGAGTAAAATTGGGATATATGGACTAAAAGGAGAATGTTTGACATTATTGTAATAATTTGTGACGTGCAAAAGGTTAAATAATACATGGCAGTTCGGTAAACTTTAATAGCGCAGATTAAAGTTTCCAAATGTACAGTAAATATTTTCAAAAGTAAACATTAATGCACGTCGTGTAATTATTGAGAACTATTCTGTCATACATTGAGGAAAAATTGGATAAAATTTCATATTAGTTGAGTAAAGTTTGCAAATGTAAAGTCAAGCAAACTTTAAATTATGCAATGTTAATGCTTCCCTTAAAATCGGTTATAGAATGACAAATTTCGGTGAATGTTTCTAAGTAAAAAATGTATTATATACTCGAAAGTTTGGTAAAGTTTAAAATCAATTCTAGAGAAACATTGATTTTTGATATGTGACTGTTTCCACCACATTGCATGAAAGTTTATCCGCTGTGGAATAGATTTTAATTTTTGCTACGTTAGACTTTATTTGACAGTTTGGTAAACCGAGATTCGAGTCGCAGTCGCCCAGCATCTCCCACCACTTCCCAAATCTTGCAGGATCGTATAAAAGTATTAAGCACCTCGAAGATATTTACCATTTTTTAAATTATGAATAAGTTGTTCAATTTTCAACCTATTCATAGTTCTCGTTGGCATTTAGTATTGGATAATGCATAATAGTTCTACAATTGCAAAATAAAGTTGGAGTTGATTTAGGAAGGTTATTACAAAGTTGGTTACCATGGATCGAAATTGACGCCTCTGGCGTAAGCCTTAGTGATGCTATTTCAGTGCTTTTTGCCATGTTAGTGTTTTCCTTACAAAATTTGTAGTTTTTTTTTCATTTAGTGGGATGAAAAAATTATATTTCAATGAGAATAAGAAAGCTTCGATCCAAAAAAATAATCCTGTTCCGAGAAAATCAAAATTGAAATTCGCGGTATCACGAAAAAAAAAGAAAGTATATATTTTTCCTATTGCATGATACAATTTTTTTTAAATATAAATACTAGAAGGTTAAAGAAATCAATACTCTGTTAAAATTTGATCTAAATATGAACTTAGATTTCATTGAATTTTGTTTTTAAATTATTGTGTCAATAAATGAGGTTTGGAAAAAAATCTTTTTACCACAACTCTTACTATAGTATAATTTTGCAAAGTTTTGTATTGATAACAGAAAATTCAGTTTCAAAAATAAGAAATAACAAATTTTTAAAAACAATTTCTTAAACTGAAATTTCTCATACGAAAAATCGAATAAAAACTTTTCATTAAATTTACGTCGCTATATAATTTTTTTGAGAATTCTTTTGCTAAAATCTTTTTTCATATTTTTTAAAATATTTTTTTACCATACAGTGTAATAAAAGTTTTTGCCAAATCTACATCGTAAAAATCTTTAAAGAATATATTAATAATTATTCAACAACAATGTTTTAAATAATTTTGTATTTTTACTCATTGTAATTGGAAAAAATTTCATTTTTACAGAAATTTGTATATAATTTGATTAATCATAATAACATTTTATATAATTTGTCAACTGCGGTAGTAACCAAAGAGTAACTCTTTCAATTGTGCATTGCGTACCTACAAGAAATTATGTAATTTTTGCAGATATAATCAAATATACTGATAAGGATCACCATTGTGTACATTCTCAAAGAAAGTCACAATTAATATATATATATAATATTTTTATACAATATATGCTAATTTCCGACGAAAAAAAAACTAATATAACCTAAAGTTGTTCATAATCCTAAGTTTAATTTTTAAGTAAAATGAATTTAATTTTAAATAACCGATTTCTGGTAAAAAGGGTTAACATAACCTTAAATCGTTCCAAAATTGTAAATCTTCTTTGAAGCCTATATCAAAATTGCCGGTGAAAATCACTAGCCTAAAACCTATAATGAAACAAAAGTTTTAATCTTCTTTGAAATCAAATGATTTTTCATTAAAAATACCGTTTTTTCACTCAAAATTCTTGGTCTTAAACAGCAACATAACCTGAAATGGTTGAAAAGTTCTAAAACTTCTTGGAAATTTTATAAATATAATTTATTTTAAACAAAGTCATTGGTTTTAAATTTAATGATTTGTCAAAAATAACGATTTTAGATAAAACAGGTCAACATAAGCTATAGTTGTTGAAAAATGGTACATGTTCTTTGAAATCTAATAATTTTTTATTAAAAATACTAATAATTCTCAATGAAAAACACAAACATAAAATAACAGAAAATTATTAAGAATTGTAAATCTGTTCCAAAATCCAATGACTTTTTTGCAAGATGATCGATTTTTTGTGAAGAACGTTAATATTATTTGAAACTATTCAAAAATTTGCTATCCTATTTGAACTATAGTGATTTTTTCACAATACCAGTTTTTGGTATAAATCGTTAACCTAACCTACAATTGTTAAAAATCAGAAATCTTGATGATTCTTGTTTAAAAATGCTAATTTCCAGTTTAAAAAAATTACACAACCTAAAATTTCAAATAAATTTCAAGTCTTTGAAATGTTTTGATTTTATAATATTTTTTTTTCACCCAGCGAAAAGTACTAATATGAAACATGTGTAATATTTTCAATAATTTATTAGCCAATTTGAAAGTTTTAATTTAATTGCTTAAAAGTAATGAATATTCAAAAAGCACAAATCGCTTTGGGTAAAATTCATATGATTTTCATTCGATTAAAATTTTTAAAAGCTCATTCTACTCCTTGAAAGGTCCTTTACAATTGTATTCATCACGTTTTTATTAAATATCATATAGAAAATTGTTTTATTTAAAACATGACTAAATAAAAGAGTTGTACGTATTATTTTTAAATAAAATAATTTCTACGAAAACGAGACGAATATAATTGTAAAGAAACTTTCGGGAAATGGAGTGAGCTTTTGTAAATTAAAATGAAATGCAAATGACGTATTTCGCCTAAAGCAGATGCAAAAACAGAAATAGTTGTGCAAATAACTACATGTCATAACCATGTAAGTGCAATTTTTTTGAAAACACGTTTTATTGGCTTAAAAATTCTCTAAAATTCTACCTGACATTGTGGTGAAAGGATATATCCAAATTCGAACGATAGTGTGATTTTATCTCGATAAACTGTGATCAATCATACGAAAATTTAAATCTTTGTATTTGATTACATCCTTTTATTGTATTAAATAGTTACAAAGACCAAAGTTAAAAGAACTGATTTTTAAAAAGATACAAAACAACTTCAAGTAATGAAAAGTCAAATAACAGAAATGAAGAATTGAAGAGCATAAATTTTAAAAGTGGTGTAAGAGAGAAAAAGTTAAGTAAATCACATTTTGTGTAAAGATCTTTAATTTTTTATATTTACATATTTTATGAGTGATTGCCGTGAAGTTGACAATTTTAGATAATATGATTTTCGAAAACAACAAAATTTTCAAACGGCCTCAAATATTTTTTAAAAATGAAGGATTACCCGAGAGGGTATGAAAATATAAAAATAAAATATCAAGGAACGTATTTGTGATGTATATGAATTTTACGCAAAAAACCTGTGGGACAGACTTTAAAGAGATTTTGAACATCCTTAACGGAAGAATATTTAACTCTACTTTTAATTTTTATCTTTTCCAAGTTAATATAAGTAACATCTGTAAATTTCACATATTTAAAAAATGGTTTAAATATGATTTGACAATTTTTCATTTTAAATTTGTAGCTTCAAATAGGTGCGTAGCAAGACATTTTGCATACTTTTTTATTTATTATTTCTAAACGAAGTCGTCCAAAATTTGGAAACTTTATTGAATTGTGCTTTGATATCATTTTAATACCTTACTCAGATAATATTAGAATCAAGTTAATATCCAAAGAAAAGGTGGAAAATTACTCAGAATTAAAGTGGCAATTACAAAATACATATTCCAAAAAATATAGATCTTATAATATAAATCTTTTTATGAAAACTTTAGTCACGGCACTGGTCGTTTCTCACAAGCGCTGAATCAATTCCTCTAGTTAGTATATAAGGAAGTTCCAAATTTCTCCTCTCAATGTGAAGCGTGCGTCAGCGTAGTTACGTCGAAAGCGTCTTATATATGCGTAGTATTATATTAGGGTTATTTATATGTATGTTATATGTGTTTGATAAGGTTTACGTGTCGTCAGTGTAATTGTAATGAAATTGTATTCTGATTGGCTGTAACTGACTCATGTGTATGTGAGTGTATGCTGTTGACTGTGTATAAGTTTGTTTTTTTGATTCACAGAAGGTTACGGTTTACCAAACTGCCAGTTAAAGTTTCTCGAGCGTCAGTGACTCCTTCATGCCTTTTCTGTAAACCCACTTATATTTTGTACCAAGCCCTCGACCGCGTTTTACCCAATTGTTCAGTAATCTTTACCTGAAGTTTGATATATTTTACAATTATGTGCATTAAAATGTCAACTACCAAGTACAGTATTAATTAAAGTACAGTTCAGAAGATATTCGTGTCAGTTTGTCGCACTTTCATGTTTGTTAATGAAGTATTACCGAATTTCGTCTTACCAAACTAGATATGAAACTTTATCAAAGTGTCCATATGTCCCAACTTTACCCAACTGAGTTTGGTAAAGTTTCTCGAAATATTTTTCTCCGTGTAAATGGCGGACCAAAAGTTTTAAACAAAATAACAGTAAATTGATAATATTTGGCATGCATATTCCTTAAGACATAAGAAGTTATTAAAAAGTAATTTTGACCCGGGATGCAGGGTGAAAATACCCTTAAATCGTAGAAAATACCCCCAAAAAATGTTTTTGACGATTATTTTGGAAAGGGTGTGCCAATGAACAATGAATTTTTGCAGACAACTTTTACATAAAATATGCTTAAAAAATTATAGTATTCACTTTTCCTTTGTCGGCCATATTTTCCGAAATTTTCACCCTGGGAGTAGCGGGTGACTCTGACAGCGCGGGTCTCATGCTCTTGTCGCAGCTCATACCTCCAAATGAGATGTTTTTTTGATGAATGTGCATAGAACTTAAGTTGTAGAACGTAAAGTTCTGTATAATTTCAGTACCGTACTCTTTCATCCAGAAACGACCGCATTTTGAGATATGAGCTACGAAAGGAGCGTACGACCCACGCCGTACAACTCACCCCCTACTCCCAGGGTGGATACCTCGGAAAATATGGCCGACAAAGAAAAAGTGAATGCCGTCATTTTTATGCATATTTTATATACAAGTTGTCTGTCAAAATTCGTTCTATACCGATGCATCCTCTCTAAAATAACCGCCAAAAACCATTTTTGGGAGTGTTTTCCACGGTGTAAGGGTGTTTTCACCCGTCATCCCGGGTCAAAAATTTTTTTTATTTACTTCTCATTCCTTAAGGAATATGCATGCCAAATATTTTTTTTTCTTCAGGTTTATACATATCGAAAACTTTTGGTCAACCATTTTGAATTTTTTACCTACAATTCATAACCAGCAACCTTAATATAAATATATACAGTGATTTTGTTGTCCTAAGACTTAATTTATTCAAGTTTTTAATAGATTTTTGGAAATTTTTGAAAAAAAATTTTTTCCAAATGACCAAACAGGTTTTTTGTTTAACTTTTTAATACCCATATTTAGCAATACAATGCAAAAGGTTTCATTAAAATCGATGGAAAGCCTCCGGGTTCTGAGCTTTTTCATTTTTAACGTCTAACTCGACTGCTCTATTGACAGAGAAAAAAGGAAGGAAGGAATTACTTTAAAATTGACCAATGGTTTGGCACGCGCTATTTCAACTTTTAACGGTGTTCCCTGCGATGATGATCTAGCTCGCGCATCGCGACTACTCATTGACTTTTTTTCCTCTTCCCGCTTCAAAGAGCCAGCTCTTTCATCTCCCTCCCTGCCTCCTCGTCTTCCTTCGCACGGGTCCATTCACCAGTTGGCGTTTTACTTTCAAGTCGTGGTGTCTATTTGTGCATTCCGGTGCAGCGACCGAGACTGGAAGGGGGAGGGTTTAAAACTCGAGTTGCGACGACAGTAAGTTCTGAAGAAGAGAGGTGGGAGAAGAGGAATTTCCTGTTGTGAGCATCTTCGGGTGCATCTGCTGGCGGGTTTTTAACCCCTTTAGCTCAAATAGATACGGAGCTTTTCTCGAGGCTTTTCTTTAGTCTCGTTAAAAAACACGAGGCGAGGTCATACTTATAGAATTAAAACGAATACAACTCTCTTATTTTAGTTAAAAAGTGCGAATACTAGACTTGACACTATTTCCCCTATTCCCCTCTTTTCTCATTTTTTTCAAAATTCCTCTTTTTTCCCGTATTCAAAAAAAAAAAAAAAAAACTTTTCCCTCATTTTCTCGTTTTTTCGCTTTTATGCGAACTGAATTAGTAGCACCCAAGAAGAAGATCAACTGTGTTTGGATGACAGTTAATTATTTTGATTGTGAAGTGTACTTTGTTGTGCACTATTTGGTTAAAAATTCAATTATTTTTTTGAATACTCAACTATTTTCTTAAAAATTCATCATTCTTGGTTGAAAATTAAACCTCTTACCTGAAAGTGGAAGTTTTTTGTTAAGCATACATTTTATTGGTTGACGATTTCACTATTTTGTTACAAATTCATTTTTTAAATTAAAATTTTACTATTCCATTTTTTATTTAAAATTCATCGTTTGTAATTTTGTTTGAAAATTTATTTCTTCTGGTAGAAAGATTATCTTTTTTGTTCGAAAATTAATCTGTTTTGGTTAAGTTTGAGCATTTTGAAACTTTGTCTTTTTGACCAAATTCAACTGTTTTTGATTTTAAATAAAAATCTTGGGCGGGAAGGCACCCCTGTGACTGGTCACAAAGGTTACCGATCCATTACCATGAATTTCTCAAATTTCCTTAAATTATCTTACATTTCCACCTATTACCATAATTTTAAACTAGCTGTGAATTCGATCTCGAGTGTTTCCACTTTGTTTGTATTCATAATTATATGGTGCTCATTTCGCGAGCACTTTGCTTTCCGTTAGCAAATGTATTTGCTTCCTCATAGAGGAAGCATTAGTTATTTTTTTCAATAATAGACAAACCAAAGTCTTCATTTTGCTCAATTTAAAAATAGAAATTTACCAAAAATGAAAAATTACAAAATAATACAAAATATGTTCTAAATACAAAGACAAATCCAATCTTGCGTTCGAAATGATAATTTTTTGAGCTGGAAAAGGGAAAGGAAAAGTTCTGTCGCACCCTATCCCTTTCCCAGCTTTATTTCTTCACAAAAATTGCCATAATATTACTCTATTTGAAAATTTATGATCAAAAAGTCTTTTCTATTCATACATCAACTTTAAATTATGTCGATTAAAAAAGTTGTTGTGTTTGAAACTTATGATTCAGATATTATAAATAAGCAGAACTTCCCTAATATTCAATAAAGTGTATTATTATTATTATAGATTAATCGATTTGCCTCGAATCAAGAGATTTTTTCCGTTCTTGCATCAATTTTGAATTATGTTAATGGAAAAAGTTTTACTATAAAAAAACGATTTTCAAAATATATAAAATACCATAACTTCCCTACCCTTTGATAAAATTCATTATTATTACGGGTCAATCGATTCGTTTCGAACCAAGGAATCTTTTATATTGTTGCATCAACTCTGAATTATGCTAGTGAAAAAAGTTTTACTCTAAAAAACCGATTTTCAAAATATATAAATTACCATAACTTCCCTACTCTTCAATAAAATGTATTAATATTACAGGTCAATCGATTCGTTTCGAACCAAAGAATCTTTTATATTCTTGCATCAACTCTGAATTATGCTAGTGAAAAAAGCTTTTCTATAAAAAACCGATTTTTAAAATATTATTGAGTGCTAGAAAAAAAT
>CAKNXH010061527.1:19354-37885 GCA_932178445.1 Andricus quercusramuli
CATTACAAAGCTTCCTCTATGAGGAAGCAAAATGTATGAAAAGTTTGTTGAATTACCATAATTTCCAAAATTTATGGAAATATATCATTATTGTAGAAATTTATGAAATTTTCGGAAAAATTATGAAATTTGTAAAAATTCATGAATCTTGTTGAAATTTATGAAGTTTGTGGACATTTATGAAATTTGAAGAAATTTATGAAATTTGTTGAAATTTATGAAGTTTGTGGAAGTTTATGCAATTTGTGGAAATTTACTAAATTTCTGGAAATTTCTGACAATGCTGTACGGAAAATTATAACGTTATTAAAAATATTCCCGAAGATAAAATTAAATCCCGGCAAAATCTTCCGGAAGAGAAAATTCAGATCCGGCAAGGAATACAGATATATACAGATGACACATGTCATCAAGATCTCCCTTTAATTTCCTATTGTCCGACATATTTTTGTAAAACCTCAATTTTTCAGCTCGTTCCAATTAATCTAGAATTGTTTGGAATTAATAATAAATCGTTTGAAATTCATTATAAATTCTTTGGAATTCAATTTGGTAAACGATAAAATATGCCGGAATAGAAAATTAAAATCCGGAAAAATATGTCGGGCGAGAAAATTGAAATCCGGCATGTTTTGCCGGAACAGAATACTCTACCTTTATTTTAAAGTGTAACTGCAAAATTTCTTGCTCATTTCGTTGAATATTTAGTTTACGTTTAGCTCCGTTTTAGAAAAATGATTTTCAAAATATTTTTCACCACGCAGTAAAATCCACCGGAAACGGTTCATACGCCCCTGATTATTTACGTTCGAAGTGAACATAATTCTGGTTCAAGGTCACCCCCAAAAACGATCATATCTCCGGGGTTCACTGTTTTATAAGACATGTAATGACCTCGTTCGCCTATAGGAGGCTGTAAACAAATTGAATCTCGTTCCCCTCCTTAGCTTAGTAGGTTAGAGCACCAAACCGGCAATCTGTAGACAGGAGTTCGAATCCCAGCGGAGCTAGAGAGGAATTTTTTCACAGCTGAAGACTATAACCATTTCGGTTTAGACTAGTAGATCAAAAACCGCCATTCACACCTAAGATTTTCAATGGATCTTCAAATTTTTAGACACCCTGAAACTGAAAATCAAGTTTTGGCGATGGTATCTGTTTTTTTTCTGTCGGAATAAGAAAGTATCTTTCTTGGGTGACAAGTAACTTTTTTGTTGAAAATTCATCTTTTCGGGTTCAAAAGTCAACTGCTTTTTAAAAAATTTTGCAGTCTGAATGTTATAAGAAAGTTAGACTCACTATCAGGGATAATCCACGGAAAAGCAAATGACACATCGCGGAGGGCCAACCTGATTAGATACCGTTGGCGTGTTTATTTAAAATGATTGAATTTTCAAGTCAAATATTCACAACAAATCATAAATATAAAGCGCATAAGAATATTAGGAATAATTGTAAATTCATATCTAGGATAAAAAAGATTTTCCTTTCTTTAAAATTAAAATAGATCATTTATTTTTCAGGAGAAAATCTAATAGATAATTTGAATTTCACTTTATAAGTCTTCCTTGTGAGCAAAGACGTTTTTTAAATAACTTTGCTATTATTATTTGCTGTACACAATTGCTTTTTACATCCAATTACTTCAAATAAGCGCGCCTACCTTAACCAATCCGGTTGTCCACGCGATGCATGCAGTGTGCCCTGGTCTAGACTCTAGAGCATTTTCGGTGTGAGTGAATGTCATTGCGCCGTTCTGCGTCACATTTGCTGTTTATTGAACTTGAACATGTTTTTATTAAGTTTAAACTGCTTTCCGATGTTTCGAACATTCGTGGAGATTGAAGTGCAGAAGAGAAAACATGATTGAAAGTGAATTAAGTTTATTCTTTTGAATTTTCAACGTCACATTTGATGCTTCCAAGGGATTTAGGATAAAGGCGTAACTGGACGTTCAGCTATCAACTTGTTGTCACCTTGTCATTTCAAACTGAAAACGTGCAAAAAATTTCAGCATAGAAGATGTAGGATATTGGTTTCTGAATTCACTTCAGTGTTTGGAATCGCACAATTCAGTGTGACACCGTGTCGTGTCCTTGGCCTCCCGTGCTCCAAAAAATATATTGTCAATGTGCACTGTTTTTGCATGTCAAATTATGTCTCATACACCTCGCTCTCCAAAAAGAATAAAAATAGATACTGGAATAAGTAGGAAAAGGACAACAAATATAGAAAATGTAGGATAATCAAATGGACTCCCTAAGATATGATATGACCAAATCGACCCTCTATGATGAGCGATTCGACCCTTTACAATGATCAATTCCACCCTCTGTGATGATCGGTTCGATTCTCTATGACGCTTGCGTTGATAGTCCGAGATGACCAAGTCGATACTCTGAGATGATCGATTTGAACCTCTTGTTTTAACCTTCTAGAGATAGTTGCTTTAGCCATCTTCAAGGGCTGTTCTATAGTTGACCCTGCAATATAGTCTGTCTGCACATATAGATGGCCAAACTGACCTTCCATTTTTCTCCGTGTACTGGGAAGGGCACCAGACTCAATAATTTCGGTTGAAAATTCATTTCTTGGGTTAAAAGTGTAACTATTTTGTTGAAAATTCATCTTTTTTGCTAAGAAATTAGTCATCTTGTTTGAAAATTTATATTTTTAATTGAAATTTTATTTCATTGGTTGAAAATTTAACTATTTTTTTTGAAAATCCGTTTCTTTGTCAATTTAAAATTTATCTTGTAACTGGAAATTTAACTGTTCAATTTTTTGTTGAAAATAAGGTTTTTGGTTAAAAATTCGTATGTTTTGCTAGAAATTTAATCTTCTAGGTTGAAAATTCAACTGCAGTCGAGCTTCACTTGAAGCTCGGTTTTGGTTCTGACGGTCGGCTCCAATTGAGATACTCCGAACGTAAACAGTTAGCGGCATATGAACCATTTCGGGTGGACCTTCCTGCGCAGTAAAAAATATTTCGAATTATTTTTTGTAATACGGAGACAAGGGTAAACTGTGATATGTAAAAATAAATATGTTTCCTGCTTGCGTACTCAAAACATTTGCGGACCGTTGAGCATCTCGTTCAAAATGGGAACTCGATCTTGAATAATTGTTTCGGATACTGGAACACCTCTATCTTTCGTTTGCTTAAACCATTCGAAGACAGCAGCATCCAAAAACTACGTCACTATTTTGTAACTATGTATGCATGCGCGAAACACCTCGCAAAACACTTGAAGTGGGAAGCACACATTTTGAAAGATGCATTATGCTGTTTCATAACCAAACATACGAAGAAGGTATTGAACATAAAATCACTTATTTTCATAAATATTAGATTAACTATCCACGAAAAACACAGTTGTCACAATTCTCACTTCAACACTTGACAGTTTGGGGTTACAAAACGCTGCAGTGGGACTCCGATGCTTGAAGTCGATCGGTCTTCTCTTTCTACCATGTGAGATAAACAACGAGGTGCGATTAAATTTGAAACGATTGTTTCGATATCTCTCTTTTTATCGTATGGGTGGATAGAGAGTATCTGATTGTGTCCCAATGACAAGTCGTACTTATCGTTTCGAAACGGTCATACGCTGTCTGTTCATCCAATATGATTGAAAAACAGGTTTCAAATTCATCGTTTTGAATTTGATCACACGAAATAATCCAATGGTATCGGCTTGAAGTATCGGAGCCACACTGCTGGTCGACGCGAGCCCGCTTTCGTGCTTATTTGCTACACACAAAATACCCAAGTATCAAATTGAGCTAGAAAATCGTATCAAGACATTGCGCAATAGGTAGCTTTCATTTGTTACATAATGTAGTTGGCAACTGTTTGCGAAGTTTTGATACCCTGAGTTTTTGTGTGTATGCAAACGTGTGTAATTCCCGCTTGAGTGTGCACTACGCAACGCGAGGCAACGTGACGCAGTTACCCAGCCAGGCCGTTAGGGTACTACCCTTTATCGGTACGCTACTGAAGGCACAACCTCCCCTTTCTACCCCGCGGCTCCTCTCGCCCGAAACCGCGACACGGCGTCAATTCTCGGAAGGCTCCAATCAAGGTGGTTGAAATTAAAGTTTGACCTCGAGCTCGACTGTATTTTGTTCAAAATTCATGTATTATCTCGTGTATCATTATTATTATTACCATTAAGCCATTTCCCTTTCGGGGCAGGCATGACTCACTTCTTGAGGAAGGGAGTCATGTGGGGAAGGAGGTGAAGATTTTTAGATCAATCTAAAATTCTCGTGTTATTCATTTACACTCAGAGAAATTTCCTCTTATGTCGAAAGGATGCTTTCTGAAAATATTATCCTTTTGCGACAAATTTCACATTCTCTTGCAGCCAAATCATTTCGTTTATTTAAAAACACTGTTTAAAAAATCTGATCGAAATTTAATATACATGTGAGTAAAGTCACTTGCATATACCGTAAATTAATTTCAATATACCATCATGTTGTTTAATTAATATACATGTATATTAAAGTCGGTAAAACAGAGTTCGTGTAAAGTGCAAATATTTGACTTCTGATAAATGATCAATATGCGGTATATGAAATTTAAAAACATAGTGTCTTAATGGCGATTTCCAATACCTAGGTTTTAAATTTAATATACAAATATATATTAAATGTATATTAAAATTGCAAACATTTTTAACAGTGAACGATTTTCACGTGGTTCGAAATAAAAGAGGCAAGAGGACGATGCTTTTGTTTCAAGACAAATTTTCCCTGAGTGTATGTGAAAATTCCTCTTTTTGATAGAAAAGTAATCTTATCAGTTGAAATTTCATCTTTTTGTTTTGAAAATTCATCTTTTTGGTTGAAAAATTAACAATTTGATATTTTTTTTGAAAATGCAGTACCTCTAAGTTGTAATACATTTGGATTTACTATTGCTCTTAGTTTAAGGTAGTTTCGAGGGTAGTTTCAATACCTAAAACAAAAATTCATAACGCGCAGAGACAACGAAAAAATTTTCAGTGAAAAATCAGAGAAATTTAGGGAAATTCGAAATTGGGATTTTGTAGCATCCCTGTTTAGATATTTTTTCTTTTTCTACATCTTAGTAGCACACACATGCAAACCGCGTGGTTTATGGAAGGACCCTTATATATTCAAAAGAAAGATTCATATTCTTCCTTATTTCTTTTTCGATAATACTTATAGTACATTACATATGCACTTGAATTATTAAAATAAAATAATTTGTTGGTAATTTTCCTTATGAAATAAAGTATATCCACGCTTTCTTAAAAAGACTCAAATTAAGCCCACGTCGAGTAAATGGTACGATTGAAGCATAACAATATATGTATTGTATCTATAACAACATTATTAATTGGCATGACAAAGTCGTATAGTTGGAATACTTGATGCACCGTGTCACCCCGAATGAGGGTCTCTTTTTTTATAGCGAAGAAAACTGTAGATATGTGCTTAATCGTAGCAAAATTCATTACTCCGATTCCCCACGTAGATCTCTATAGCCATTCACGATGGATAAGAATCGCTCGTAAATCATCTATGCAATATTTAATTATCGAGACAGTACGTGGATGACGCGAATGTGATATAGGAGAACCCCCGGTTTCTGCACATTCCTTCACGTTGACCTGCATTGCCTTATCCGTTATAATGTGATGTTGTATATACATGTATATACGTGTATATATTATTATTAGCATATATAGTACATGTATTATTTATACGTATACGTGTATGCTGCACGGTAAAGGTGAACTTAGCACATTGGCGTACACTTACGTCTTTCTGCAGTTATAAAGCCTCCGATCGATTTGTAATCCGATAACTGCTCGCAATACCCTATCTGCATTTCCTTTTCCACCTGCATTATTAACTTCAGCCAATTAGCAGATTAGACGATCTTCAGCAACGGCAACTAAAGCTTATGGAAAGTCGCAGTAGGATTGCACAAGATTCGTGTTAATAGTTTAAAAATAAATAAGGGCTTCAATCAAGTGGTTAATTCGGAAATTTTATCATACATACTTATAGGGTTGCTACGTAGTCATTGAAGTCACTTTTATTCAGTTTTCTTTTCGCAAATCAGTTTTAAGTCATTTTTTAAATATAAAGTCACTGTAGGGGAGAGTGGGGTATGGTGTCCCTGTGGGGCATGGTGTCTATTACAAAAAACGCCCACGTTTATTGATTTCCATATTATTTTTTTGCATAAAATGTCTTTCTTTGTTTGGAAAAATAGTGATGCCATGAAATTTTCGTTTTAAAATACGTTTCGGAAGAGTTATTATGAAAAAACAGTTTTTACAGAAACAGATGGAAAAGTCTTCGGTAGAAATTAAGCAGTTACACCATATTTTGAAATACTTGAAGCATGAAAATATAAGATTCTGATAGGTGAAGTATTTCTTTAAACGTCTGGTATCATAAATTATTTTTATAAACGTTCTAAATGTACTAAAATTAATAAAATCATGAAACATGACATACGGGGCATGCTGTCCCTAAAACTTTGTCAAGATGGTAACAGTGCTTGATAACAGGTCGGTAATTTGATCGATAATGTAGAAAAACACAGCAATTTATTTATGTCTGTTCTGTCTAATTAAATTTAAGGTTTTTAATAATAAAGTTATACAGAAAATGAAAATCGACACGTGATTTGGAGTTATATTTAATAATAATACGGTAAGTACCAAGTTCACGGTAAATTACTTTGAAATGGACTATCATGTGAAATTCGTGATTATAACCTACAAATATAAAAATTGTCGTTATACAGGTTATAAATGTATTTAAATTCCCAATTATAATTTTCTATTAAAATACACTTGAAAGGATTCTCTTTACTTAACCGCTCAATTTCATGTTTTATTCCTTTGAAAGAGACCAGCATGTAAACTTTGAGGTTATAACCCAAAAAGATTGAAACTTATTGTTATACAGTTTTTTTTCATTCTTACTTATAAATTCCCATTTCAAACACACTTCAAGCAACTCCATTCATTTATTAGGGTGGTCCTAATTACATGGGCTGAACAATATAACTCAATAAATAGGATTCCGAATATTATTGTTCAATGCCTGTTTTGAATTTTTGCGCCTTTGGTACCTTACGGTAAGCAAGATATCTGTAAAGGCAAATGCAGATCTTCACACGGTGAATAGAATCTTCAAGGAGTCTTGAGGTTATAACTAGGTTTTGCGACATACTTTACTTTGATTGATAAGAAAACATTTATTTAGTGTTGACTATGTCTCGAGTAATTTTTTTTTGTTACATCATACTTTCAAGAATTATTATATTGTACGCTTTTTATTCTACAACGTTCATATTTATGAAATAAACCGGGACTAATATGATGGACACCATGCCCCATGGTATGGGGTATGAAAAGAATTGTAATGGCATACATAAAGATAGCTTCAACATGCAATTTTAGCGAGGAATCGTGTATTCATAATTATGTTGACATTTTCGACCGTTAAGGTCTGAAGAATGTCGGGAAAAAAGGTAGGTGCGGGAACCATATCAATTTGGGGGGGGGGGGGGACCGGCACTTTGTATCACTTCTGCCAAGGGTTTTCCAAGCGACTAGACTTCTGCCATTGTTTGACCGCTCTTAGTTGAAACCTGAAGAATGTTTCTAAACAAATTTGACGCGGCCACCTAATCGATTTTTTTGGCAAATTTTACGTCGTGGAAAACCGACTGCCATTTTCATACGCAAAGTTTGCAGACTGGCAGAGGTGCCATTTCATGATGTATTAATGTTTTTCTTACAATTTTCGAGCTTTGATCTTGGGCACCGAATCGAGTCGTTTTTTGTAATAGCTCTTGGACTAGTTGGACTTACATGGTTTTGCTGCGACACCTTTCATATCTTTCACGTTTTTAAAAGAATTATAAAGAATCTGTAGTCGTAAAATAATTGTTTTCTAAATTCGTTTTATTTTATGTATAGACGTTACTGAAACCGAGAAGAATTTTTTGTGCAACTTACTGATGGTAGTCTAAAATACAAGAACAATCATTATCGTAATTGTTCCCAAAAATAAAAAGAATCAGAAAATCTAATTTTGACAGCACTTCAAGTTGTAAAATTGTTAAATTTTGGTCGTTTCACTCTTGAATAACTCGGTTTTTGATAACTTTTAGCTTGAATTGTTAAGAACGTTCAAAATTATATAATTTTTTGTGTTTTTCATCTGAAGATTTTCTAATTTGTGATCAAGAAACATTTTTGATAACAGAGAAATGACTCTGATTTTTTTGCTTGATTCTTAAGTGACCATCCTGTGAAATTTAAGTTAATTAAATGTACAATTATATATGCACTACACTCAACTCCCGATATAAGAACCCCCGGTTTACGATATTCCTAGAATTTAAGTCTTCGGCAGTTTTTTGAGGAGAGCGCGGGACCGAGAGAGGCGGTGCTCAGTCAAGCGTAACAAACAGTATGATGGGCGCACTCTCAGGGCATTAGTTGCATCTTGTTGAGGCATGCGTCCAAATCCAACAGAATTAGTTCATGCGGCCCTGCAATACACGTTGTTCTGAACTCTGATACCATGACATAATGTTTTTGTCAGCTATACAAATTTTGTTTGCATTCCTCAATCCCTGGAACTTAAATTAACTAGGTATTAAATTGTTCCATCCATCGCAGATTTTCATTGACTTCCGTACAGCGTAATCAGAGGCAACAGCGAGTTCTTATGCTACGTAATATTTCGCTATTTGTTGAGATTTACATTCGGTTCAAATTTCTAGCTTATCAAGCATTGTCTCAAGTCATTTATCAGAAGCGAATGAGTACGATTGATGATATCTGTTTGTAGTACAAAGTTGTCATATTCGTTGGGTGTAAATTACTTTTTTCATTGACGATGAGTGGGTTTTCTTGTTTTAAAAGGTAGGTCGAATTATCAGACGACTTGATCCGAATTCAAAATCTTATCAGGATCTACATATGTGATATTTGTGAGTAGTATGTACCTTGAACTCACACATATTTCTTCTACGAACAAAGATTGCATTGCGTTATATAATTATGGTAGATTCCAACCATATAGAAATACGGTATGCTTTGTTGAAATTAAAGAAAAATAAAACTGCTGACCCATTTTTAACTATTTGAATCAGTGAAATTCTATTGATTCAACTTTAAAGAGTGAAAAACGCATTTGTTCCGAACCTTAAATAACCAATAGCCACCCATCAAGTTTTGATAACAAACTTATTTTATTCACATTTATAACTATAAACAATATATGTTATGATAGGTATGAATCTTCAAAAATACTTTCACCATTGCACTAGACTAATTAAGTAATTAAAGAAGTACAGAATAAGGAATTTTATCCTACTGGGAAGAAAGAATGTTATCTTGTGTGTATTATCAAAATTAGAACTTATGTGTCTGATAAAAAACAGGTGGCCCCGCAGTTTGGACTGGAAGTGTAATTAAACAGACATATCTGTTACTGTTTATATTTGTCGAGGCAATTTGAATAAATGTATTTAACTTTTCGAGTATTGGCACAGAGATTACTGCTTTTTTACTCCCACATAGGAGAATAACCTCTATCACGTATATCTGTTATTATCAGTTTGGCTTTGAAAAATTAAATATTTCATGGATTGGAAATAAGCCTTAAATCATAATGTCAACTAGCCGTAAATGCACGCCTCTGACTTCTTGTTTCCTAACATTAAAAATATAAACAATTACAAAATCCATTATTTAACCAAATTTAAATATTAGGTTTTACACATTTTTGAAACAGTAAATTATAATTTCAAATTGAAAAGACAATGTTTCGAACATAATAAAAAGGAATTGAACTTATATCATTTCTAAATAAAAGAGTTTAAAATTGAATAATTCGAATTTCGAAGTCTTGGAAAAATTTAAAATCGGAAACTCACAAAATGGAAATATTTCAAACTAAAATTTAGAAAATTGAAGTTTCAAAATGATTGAATTCAAACTTGAAGCGTTAAAAATTAAATAATTATTTTATTAAATTAGGATCTTGAAACTAAGTCGTTAAATATAATTAATTTTCAAATTGTACATAACGATTTTTGCAATTATTAAATAATTTAAATTATAAAAATTAGGAAACTCATTTTTCTCTCAGGCTTAAGATGGTTACAGCCCAATATGTCGAAGGCATTTTTGGCTAGAGTTGGATTTTTTGTTTGTTTGAATATTATGCACGGGGTTGTCCCGGTATTTATTATCAGTCACGGTCGCATGATTATAATGCAATCAAGTGACCTGATAAGAGCGTGTGCCCTGACATATTAGACTCTTCAGAACCAATCTGAGTCTTGTAGTGAAGGCATTCGTTAGGCTTTTCTTAACTATCGTATGCTGAATACCCTTAGATTCAAGAATACCCAGGTATTTATATGACTCGCCCTCAGCCATTGCCTCTATGTCATTCCCGAAATCGTTCTCTATCTCTGCGGTCCCTAATTCTCCTCTGGTTAAATGCACTGTTCGGCATTTATCTAGTCCAAACTCCATGTTGATATCATTGGAAAACTGCTTTGTAGCATCAATCACTTGCTGCAGTTTCTCGTCCGAACTAGCGTATAGCTTCAGGTCATCCATGTATAGAAGATGGGTCACTTGATGACCATCCTCATTATCATTTACTCGGAACCCATGAGACATGCTATTTAAAGTTTTTCTCAGTGGGTTCAACGCTAAACAGAACCATAATGCACTGAAGGAGTCTCCTTGGAATATACCCGTCTTAATGCGTATTGATCTAGTTATCCTCGGTTGTCCATGATCAAAATACTTGATTCTTGTACCCCAAAGCATCATCGAACGACTTAGGAAGTCAATGATGCGTGGACAAATTTTGTATACTTTTAAGACTTCAAGCAAATAGTCATGTGGTGGGGAAGGAAACGCTTGCTTGTAGTCAATGTATGCCATGTGCAAGTTCCTTTGGTGTTTACGAGCTTGCGTCATGGCAACAGCGTCTATGGTGACTAGATCTTTACTGCCTCGGGAGTTTTTACAACATCCTTTTTGTTCTTCTGTAAGGATGTCATTCTCGTCACAGTGAGAATAAACCTTATCTGCTATGATAGCTGTAAGACATTTATATATTGTTGGAAGACAGGCTATCGGTCGAAATTCAGATGGATTATGAGCGTCTGGTTTTTTAGGCAACATGTACGTAGTACCCTGCAGCATAAAGCCTGGCATCAGATCTGGATGTTCGATGATCTTCTGAAAACACCGTGCCAACGCAGGATGCACACTAGTCAGGTACTTATACCAGAAATTGTGCACCATGTCCGGACCTGGAGCTTTCCAGTTACATGCTTTTTTTCAAAACCGCTGAAACATCTAAAGCTGTGATGTTCGTCAGCTCCATTTCAGGGTTATTGCTTGCTCTTGCTTTCTCTAGTTGGAACCACGCAGTGTCCAAATTGCTTCTGTTAGTTTTTCCCCAAACGTCTGACCAATAGTTAGTCATTTCTTCCAATTGAGCAACTTCGGTGTCTTGCTGGTTATTTTGCTGTACACTCAGTTCACGATAGAACCTTCTTTCGTCTGTCTGAAAGGTTCGATTTTGTTGCCTTCTTGCACTACTTTTCTTGTACCGACGTAGTCTACCAGTAAGAACATCAAGTCTCTGCCGCTGGGAGTCTATAATCTCATCCAATATTGCTGGTGTCAATGTCTCGATGTACCGAGGGTGGATGATATTAATAACATGGTGTATCAGCTTTCTGGTTCGATTTCCTTTTTTATATTGAGTCAGTGGACCCAATTTGCACCTTACTTTGCTGACATCCATATCCAACCTGATCTTCCATGGCGGATCTCGCTCCTGTCTTGGGGCGAAGACTGCAGATCGAGCAATGGAGATTAAACAGCAGGTTTATTTGGAATGGAAGAACAACGGCAATGAACAGCAGTTAGAGGAAGCCGCGTCACACGAACAAGCAGTGGCAATTGATGTTCTTCCTCAACCTGGTGATGATCCAGCACCACCACATCCTCCGGAGGTAGATGGCCTAATAGAACCAGTGCCAGAAGCCGAAGTTCAACAACCAAGGAAGCGATTAAAATGGACATACCATATGAACAGAGATGTGATGCACTTTTATTTTTTGGCAAAGAAAAGTGGGCAAAGTGTAAGGAGAGAACATCATCGTCTCTTCTTACTTAAGTACTCAGGGCTAGCCACAAGAATAAATGAGCAGAATCTAGCAGATAAAAAACGCTCGATATCTGTAAACAAATTGCTTTCGGCTGTTGAAATAGCTGCCATCGAATATGGATGCCATCGATCGAATGGAAATGGCTAGGGATAATGAACATGAAGTACCGGATGGACTAAGAACCACATCTGGATATCATAAACGATGATATAAACAGCGAAGTCCCAGAAAATCTACAGCACCTTGAAAGGAATTTTGGTCATGCTCTACTAGAGTTCAGACATGTAGAACCAACACAAAGGCATTCACTGCCCAAGATGAACATCACAAATGATTTTTTATTATAAAAATGAGGAAACTCATTTTTCTCTCAGGCAGCCCAATATGTCGAAGGCATTTTTGGTTAGAGTTGGATTTTTTGTTTTGTTTGAATATTATGCACGGGGTTGCCCCGGTATATATTATCAGTCATGGACGCATTATTATAATGCAATCAAGTGATCTGATAAGAGCGTGTGCCTTGACATATTGGGCAAAGCCTGGTTTTTACCCCATCATTCACGAACTGGGTTGCAGTCAAGTGCATGATGGGGGGACATACAGCTTAAGGTGGGTTCCGAACCACCAGAACCTCGGTGAAGGTACATAGAAAAATTTCAAGAGCTACCGGCTCAGGGATCGAACCCCGGACCTCTGAGGTGAAGTCCGAGCGTCTAACCAACTGAGCGGACCAACACGGAAAAAATAAGTTGTCGAAACTTCACTTGACTAGTCAACCATTCTAGGATAGGCCACTTTTTTTTAGAATCTCGTATAATTTTGATTAAAGAACCGCAGACTTCATCGAAAAAGTGAAAAAAGTCATCGAATTATTGGAAGACAATCCAGGAACATCAGTTTTCGAACTTTTATTCAGCAGATTTTGACAAAGTTCAAGGCAAACATTCAATTGTTGCTGAAAAGTCCTCCAGATTCCAAACGATTTGGAACACAATAACTCTAGCACAGAAACGAATAACTGATTTACAAGTTGTCGAAGAATTCGTTGACTGTCTTCTACATGTCTATATATTCACAATGTACAGTCACATTGGATGCTCAGGTGAAGTGGTATATGTATCAGTATGAATGGAGTCGCGGTCACCGGCAATGAACAAATGAGCGTGGATTTAAATTTGACTTTTCACTGACATTTGTGCAAAATATTCAATGTGTTAAGTTAACCGCGGGGTCTAGTGGTTAGGGATAAGTTGCATTCGATAGGTGTTAGGTAGTTCGAATCCCGCCGCAAAATTTCTTTCGATTTTTCATAGGTTCGTGTGTTTCTGTAAAAATAAATATAACTTAAGCGTGAGTCTATGTGAATAACAATATAGTAAATATAACCGCGAAATATATATTTTTTTAACTTGGCTATACTGTTCTCTAAAAACTCGTTAGGAGTCATCGAAAGTTTCATTGACTGGCTTCGAAGCACTAGTATATCAGTGTTTCAAGAACTCTATTCCTCTGGTCTTCACATTTTCATTTAAATTATTTTGTACTTTCGACAACTCTTTCTACTTTTTAAACATTTATCAATCAAGGTTTGTAAGACGATTCTTCCAATTTATGACATACGTTTAACCCTATCCTAGAGTGGTTGACTCAGTCATTCAAAATTTCAACAACTAATTTTTTCCGTGTACCATTAAGCCATTTCCCTTTCGGGGTAGGCGTGACTTGCTCGGTTGGAAAGTAGTGAAATAGGTATATATAAAGTACTTTATCATTAAGGAGAGTCGATCTTGGCTAGGTAGTCGTACTTGAGAAACTGAATTTAAAATAAATTATAAGGGAATATAAAAAAAAAATGTTCTGTGAAAATTTGAAATCCTCCAGCTGTATTAATGTACGCGTAATTCAATTTTGAAAATGATTATTTTAGCATGTGCCTAATAGAGAATACTTTGGACCATCTCCCATTTTTATTTGTTACGACGCCAAAATTAAACGGTCCTCTCCAATTCTTCAATTGGGTAAGGTTTATTATTGAGCTACTGATCCAAATAAGGAAGATATTTTCATGAAATGACGTTGAAAAGAAGCCTAGAAAAAATAACTGAGTCCGAAAAGCATGGAGATTGGAGATTAGGCCACCACCTCATGTCTCCATGACAACATACTATGAGAATATGTCAAACATGAAGTTTTTTGCCTTTTTTAGTAATAATATCGCCCGAGATATCATAAAAGCTCCGCTTCATGAACTGTTGCATAATAAATTTTTAATTTTTCTCAAACAAATATAGTACTTTGTTGAGAGCTAAAATTGTAGGTACACGATTGACTAAAGGTGAAACTCATGACACAAATGGGAAAACAACTTTATAAGATGTCAAGCTGACATATACTATTATTATGACAAATTATATTATATATATTATATACTATATTCTGTCTATGCATTCGTTATATTTCGTGAGTATACACTATACACACTGGAGAGCCCGTCTATAGGGATCCGACAATCACATTGTACAGCCCTATAGGGATCCAGCATTAATCCTGGAGAGGCCATTTATAGGGATCCATCTTTCTTAAAAACGCTAGATCCAATGCCAACGACTGAAACCAACGATTAAAAATATTAATTTTATTTACATTTGACGGCGAGAGACAAACACAACATCACACACGTACACGGACCTTACACATATACAAAAAATATCAAAAATAAAAAATTTGATTATCACAGTTATCTGCTGTTTACGCGAGATGGACATAGAAGGCGATTTTAGCCGCTATTTTTGTTCACGCCCAGAAAACTCCGGAGGATGCGACGCGTGTTCAACAACACTGCCTTCTGGATTAGAAGTAGCGAATTACGGGTTCCCAGCTCTTCCAAGATTCTTGCGCATTTCACATGAACGTTCCCACTGGAGGAGGTCGGGACCTGGTGGATGGTAAGCCAGTGTTCAGGGCAATTTGATGATGAATGATCCAAGCAACATCCTTTTTTCTGCGCGTGTATTCTTACGAGGCAAGCATCATGCAGTCGTCAATGATGCGCTCGATTTTCTCATTGGGATCTCCACAAAGGCGGCATCTGTCAATAACTGTCGCAATACTGAGGATGTGCTTTTGGTAATTCCTCGTCTTGATTACCCTGTCCTGAATGACAATTACAAATCCCTCCGTCTGCGGAAAGAGTTCCCTCCCGCCTTAACCATAGGTTTGAAACATCACTATCCACTACAAGGGAGATCTAATGTTTGGGGATGTTGCTTGTGCAGCTGCTTACCTCGCCATTGAGCAGCTAGCTGTTCAGCGTTGAGATTTCCGATGTTCTGGAAATCAACAGCTGCTAGTTTTAAGAGATATAGTCGTAGAGTGAGGTGTTAGTCCTTTTTTGGGAATATTCGCGCAATTTCGTAACTTAAGAGTCACGCAATCAACATATACATCCAAGATTTCTCTGTCTCCAAGCTTTCATGGCAGAACTATTCTCTGTACAGCTGTCCTTTCATGTTGTATTCGGTGCCCAGACATTTCCACGCATATGATTCTGTTATGCCTCTCCAGGTCAGTTGTGAACCAGGTGACCAAACCAAAGGAGTATGTTAGGAGAGGAATGGTATATGTGTTAATTGCCTTCGTGATGTTCTTTGTAATGAGCCCGGACGCCAGAATCAGACTAAGGCGACCCGAAAAAGCAGTCATAAGCGCTTTTTCAATTGCAGAGTGGAGCGGAACCCTAGCCTGCAGTATGCCAAGGTACCTGTACGATTCTTCATCTGTCATCGTCTCCATCAGAGCGCGGCCGTCCAGTATCAGTGGAGCATTTGTCTCCACGGGCTTTCTGAATTTGACCAAACTCAAAGACATCCTGATATCATAGAAGAAATGCAGCGAGATGTTGTGTAGGCTGCACAGTTTTGGCTCTGAGCTTGCACAAACCTTTATGTCGTACATGTACGAAAGGTGAGTGAGTTGAGACTCAGCCACTCCTACCTTCAATTTTGAACGCATAGGACGTGTTAAGTGTCCAATTTAGTGGGTTCAGTGCTAAACAAAACCATAGTGCGCTGAACTTAAAGAACTTTGGAAGATTCCTCGTTTAATTGGCAAGTACTGGGTATCCCTCGTCACCCCGCGACTAAAACATTTAATGCTTGTGCACCGTGTGTCCATAGCGTCATCCAGAAATTTGATAATGCGAGGACAGTTCTTAGATGTCTTAAGGACCTCAAGTAAATAATCATAGGGTATTGAGGGAAGCGCCTGTTGGTAGTCAATGTAGGATATGTACAAATTGCGTTGGTTGTGTTTCGCATGCGACACAACCACACTGTCTGTCGTGACTTGGGCCTTGCAACTTCGGGAGCCTCGACAACAACCTTTTTGTTCTTCGGAGAGGATGTTGTTCTCTTCACAATATTTATAGATGAAGTCAGAATTGATAGCCGTGAGACATAGAGGGTCGAGAGGCAGGTGGTTGATCGGCATTACTAGGAATATCAGCATCTACCTTTTTGTATATTTTGCCCTCTGTCATAAAAGAGGGCAAGTGATCTGGGTTCTCCAAGATGTTTTGAAGAATACCAGCAAGGAAGGGGTATTTGTACCAGAAGCTGTCCACCCCATCCACACCCGGTGCTTTCCAGTTCTTAGCCTTCTTCAGGATACGAGTTAAATCGGTGGCTGAGATCCAGGGAACCGTGCAACTCTGTCCTTGTCTAAACGGAGATAGGTCGTGTCCAGCTAACTTAACCTATGAGTACCCCAGATGCTCGACCAATATCTGGCCATTTCCTCGGCCCTAAGTGGTTCACAATAGTTTTGAGTCTTCTTTTTGCCATCTGCAAGTCCGCGATGGAAACGTTTATCTTTTGCCAAAAAATTCCTATGGTCATTCCTTCTCGCTGTGGCTCTCTTGAATCCTCGCAGTTTGTAGATGTTCTGGGACTGATGTTATATGGGCGAAGGATCTCGTGCACGTGGCAAGTCAGTCTCAAGACGGAGTTCCCTTTCAAAATGCCTACTTGAAGGCGCCAGAGCCGCCATTTTTTGTGGCTTTATTGGATCAAATAAGGCGGGGGAGATTCAAATGTAGTATGGAAGAGAACTTAAAAATAGTAATAAATTCATGTAAAATTTAGTTTATTTTTAACAAGTGATTGGACTAAGAGTGGAAAGTTAATAAAATTATTCAAAAAAAAATTGCATTAATAAAAATAATAGAATAGTGTAAAAAAAGGAAAGCCGGTGTCATTTAAAATTGGTGGAGTACACATTTTGTAAACACGTGGTTTTATAATGTTTCTTTTCTTCTGTTGAAATAAACAATATAACTTGGAAGTTTTTACAAGTGAACAATATATTAATTATTGTATTATCCTAAACATCCATATACATTAGAATTGTGAAACACTTATTGGAACCTATAAGGGTTGCAAAATTGTACAAAGTAATTTTTCTACAGATGAAAAAAGTGGTGTAATATTGTGAAGATGACCAATGGATTTTATAATTACAAAATTAATGTAAATTATAATATAAAAATTATTATGAAGGTACTATATGAGTTTTTATACTTTACAATTATTATAAAGGGCAAAAGGAATAAAACTCCTCTATCATGTGCGTAAGTTAAATGATTAGTATTATTTACATTATGCAAATAATATTATGCATTTCGTGCATACAAATTTTTAATTAATGTTCAGTAACAATGAACCCAGCACGGTGTGCTTGAAAGAGGTCTTAATCAAAAGTGTGCCAACCTGGAGTTTTCTTCATGGATTTGATTCCTAGGTATCCTAGGCATTTTTCTAGTAACTAAAGTTCTATGAGAGTAGTTGTATATCGGGATTTTGCGGTCGCGGATTACGCATACTTTGTTAGATATTCAAAATTCGAAATGGTGGATCCAATGTGGTGGACCAATTTGGTGAAATTAATGCTCTGATTGTGGTAAAAATTAGTATATGAAGGTTTTTGGGGTCGTTGATTACATACCCGTTATCAGATTTCCAAAATTTAAGATAGCGGATCTACAATGGTGGCCTAAATCCCAGGTGCGAAATTCGGTCGGCTGCCAGAGATTGACCATCGGCCCGAAGTTGGCCCTGCTTTGGTAACCGATCTACGGTAATTAGAGTTGGGCCGAATAAGGTGTTTTCAAGCTACCATGGTCTCACCGACGTTGGCGACCGACGTCGGCGGTGGGCGAAAACCGTCTGTCAACGTTTCTGGCTCAACGTTGGGCCGACGATCGGATAAACCGATAAACTATGGCAGATTGGTCGGTACGACCGAAAGAATGCGGTCGG
>CAKNXH010061527.1:47885-84556 GCA_932178445.1 Andricus quercusramuli
CGGGCCGATGGTCAATCTCTGGCAGCCGACCGAATTTCGCACCTGGGATTAAGGACTAATTTTGAAAAAGAAATTTTGAACTAGGGTTATTTCCAGAATATAATCAGGATACGTTTAAAAATGGTTTTAAAATGCTTCAAACTTATTCAATATATGTATGTATAATATATAAATAAATGTAAGTTTATAAAATGAAAAGTGACTATATCGACCCGTCAACAGCCGCCACTATGTCTTCTTGTAAATTCTTTTTGGCAGATCATTCTTCATTGTTGAGAGTAGATAGTAGATATAGGAACGATGCCTATTCTGGACAGGACTTTGTACAGTGCGCTAGAGGTGCCAACCCGTCGACAAGCTGTAATGTTTTCAGTTGCCTAAGGAAGTTAATACCGCGATTGCACTTTAATCAATAACCTAATTTCAATCTCGATTTTTTGTACAACAGCACTAAAGACCCAATTTTTCACTTCGATTTTTCTCCGTGTAAATGAATTGGTGTATTTATTACTAGTAACTACTTTAAATGGCAGTTTTAAATCAATAAATTCAAACACTGATTTTACATTTAAGAGAATTTTATTGAAATCCAATAATAAATTATTAAATACAATTTCATAATCACTTATAATTGCATATACAACCAGCTACCTGAAGTTTGTCATAGACGTCGTTTAACATTTTAATATATATTATTTTGAATTTGTACACAATAAAAGGCACACAAATAAGCCTTAGAATCAAGTCGACTCTGGTGATTCTGCAGCAGGCTTGCCAATTTTTGCACATTGTAAGCCTTAAAAATGTTTATTTTTTCTGAAAATATATGTTAATTAACCTAACTTTTCTTAAGGCCAGTTTTTTAGTTTCCTTTAAACTATTCACTTATTCTTCAATATGAAACTAAAACTTGCCCATTTTAAAGAGACTGAACTTGAAATAAATTGAAGTCAGAATCCACGCATTCACAAACGAAAAATATCGAGAGGAGCTATCGAGAGACGCCATTTACTTTCAGCGGTATATTTAAAATAAATTTGAACTTATACTTCAGGGATTTTTTACAAAACCATGTTAGTGCCACTTTTGTCAAAACTCATTTTATTGGCACCAACATTCAAAATTCTAGCTTTTACTAAAATCCCTTCACTTATATTTAACTTCATTACATTTTTGTTTAGTCGTCAGGAAACTATACTAATGTAAATTTGAATTTATACATGGAAAGAAATTTTGGATGACTGCGGTACTTATATGATGCGTGTTTTGAGATAAATCGATTCATAGATTTGAAGCTGTTATTGAACTAAGAAAATATTAAATTAAAAATAAATCCTTTTATACACATAAAGTATTACAATCTAAAAGTGAAATCCTGTTGAGAAAAATAATTAAAAAAATAAAAATATAATTCAAATAATTGAAAATAAACAAAACGAGTTAGGTTGCTTTTGCATACAATGGGTATTATACGAGGGGTACACAACTCCTGCAATCGGTGTACACAGTTCATTGCAATCACCCTTTTGTCACCTTGCAATCACTTCAATCGCATTGCAATTTTACAGTGCAATCATGCAATCGGTGTACACCGAATTTTAAAGTTATGTACCCCTCGGTATTATAGGTATATTTTTTTATTAATTTCACGTTTTAAACATTATTTAATGTCGTTTTTTCATTTACCTCGTCGAACTAATGTCACAACTGGACGTTTCTGTGGTTGACTGATCCATTTTTATTTATATTTTAATGAATTATTGAGCAGTAACAATAAAAATAATAGCGCACTGATTCGCCGGCTGGTCACTACACGCTGCAGTCTGCACAGCTGTGCGAGAGCGAAGAACGGGAGCTACGCGCGCGGCGTTTCTCCATGCATCCTACTATAGTATAACGTGATTTACGTAAACAATAATAGTTTTTATATTATTTTTAAGCTGTGTACTAACTAATTGGGGTTCGCTGATACCGAGAAAGCGATTCACGAAAAAACAACCTAACCCGGGTTAGGTTGTTTTTTCACCCAAAGCTTCATATGTACCACTGCTGAGCTAAACACACAAGCGCCGGCGCGCCCTACGTTCAAGCCGTCTAAGCTCTTATTTCGAGAACGCTGCGATTCCACAGACGGGCGAACCACGCGCAAAACTTTTGGGACAACAGCAGGCCCAGAACTCAGACGGTTGTGTTGTCTTCTGGGATGGCGGTTGACACACGTTTCTAACCTCACGTAAATTTACTTATATGTAACTATAGATGTATGGAAGACTCTAATTCCCTGAAAACTTCCGATTTTAATAGGGTGTGGGACAGCAGTGTTCCCAGATATAATAGACCAACGTTGTACCACACATTAGGGCCGCCGCTACCGTAAAATGGCGCTTCTGTCGCGTTAAAATCGTGGTTGTGTTGCTCTGCTATTCCTACTACACCGAACGCAACAGCTATCCTAAATTTCTTTGCTTGTACTTCTCTAATTCCTTAAAGTTGGCTTGACTCAACGGGACACTGAATTACACTTCAAAAATCACTGCTGCATTTTGTTTTGAAAATAGAAAATGTCTATACCGTTCGAATTTTGAATATTGTATTGTTCATATATATTTATCGTTAATATAACTATATAAACTTAGAATATAAATTTAGTAAACATTAAACTTTCCTAAATGCAACACAAAAATCGGCAGAAATTATTGAAAAATCATTCATTTATATTTCCCTAGCAATACATTGCTACTCATTTAATTAGTAAGTTTGTACAACTAAGCAGATTAGTAGAGTACCCTTACTAATTCACGGAAACAAATCTTACCATTTCATTTAGTAGAAATTGGTAAAATTAGAAACTTAGCAGTCAAACACAATGCTCCTTATTGCATTAGTAAAATTTCTACTAATTCAGATTTAGAGAGCAAAGTTGTTGAAGGCACCTCATTTTTTATAGCATTAAGCCATTTCCCTTTCGGGGTAGGCGTGACACTACCCGATTCGGGTAATGTTTCTAGGTGGATTATTTACTACTAGTACTACTAGTGTGCGCTCACCACACCCATGACGGGCCAACAGCACGCAGTATTCCCGAACGGTTACCCATCGAAGTACTGACCGCTCCCAACACTGCTTAACTTCAGTGATCTTACGAGAACTGGTGTTTTCAGTGTGGTATCGCCGTTGGCGATAAGTGGAATAAATTGTTAATTCTTCTTCATAACAATTTTTCTCGCATATCTCCTTAGATGTGGATAATTAAATAAAAAAACTTAACGAAAAATTTATACACTCTTATATTTATTTACTCTCTAAATCAAAATCAGTCACATTTGACTGACAATTAGTCTACATTTTTTTTACTATATGATAAGTCAGTGACCGACTTGGTATTATTTCATTAAACAAGTTTTACTCGTTCAGATTTATAGGGAACACGAAAGTTTTGTCTCTTTATTGTGCCTCGCTCTTGCTTTTTCATCCAAGATTTAAGTACACCGCACAGCCGTTCGCATGCGTGAGATCAAAAGGAATGCACGAACGTTCGTGTGGAGGAACCGTTAATGAATCTTGCGGAGTAACGAACATAAGGACAGAAATACGTGAAGAGTTGACCGAATTCCATTATTTCTGATCTCCTGCAAATCGATAAGTTGCAAAAAATCTTCCAAAATATTGAGAAAATAAACCATTACATTGCTCAACTAAACTTGCAGTCATGTAACTGTCATGTCCCATAAGTTGGGCATTGGAAAATTGTCGATTCAATCACGCTTTTTGATGTACTAGTCTGAAACCGGAATGGCTTTTATTGTTAGCTGTAAAATTCCTCTCTAGCTCCACTGGGATTCAAACCCAGGCTTTACCCAGCTTCAAATGCAGGAATTAACTTAGTTGGTAAGAGCACTATAGACCAGACCGAAAATCTGTAGACCTGGGTTCGAATCCTAGTGGAGAAAGGGACGTTTTTCTAAGAGCTAATAAAAGCGATTGTGGTTTCAAACTAGTAGATCAAAAACCGTAATTCCATAAAAAAAAACCTTATTACTACCCTAGTCATAGAACATAAGATTAAAACACAATTTCTCAATAAGATTGGAAATGCGTATTAATATTACATTCTTACAAGACTTTTAACGACGTTTTTAACAGGTTTGAATAGTGTGAAGGGGTTTTATAGGATTTTATAGATTTCAGAGTATTTATAAAAAAAGGTTTAAAATTTTTAGGGAATTAAAAAAGTTTCCGAGGAAATATTTTAGGGTATATTTTCGAAGATTTTAAGAAATTTTCAAGAGATTTGAAATATTTCAAGGGGATTTCAGAGCGTTTCAATTATTTGAAGCAATTCGAAGAAAGTTCATGCGGGTTTAAAGAATTTTCTCGAATGTCGCTTACTCACGCCACTATTGACACTTTTTCTACTATTTTACAAATAGTAACACTAATGCTACTATTTTCTGAAATTGCTCGCTAATGCAACTTTTTTTCACTTTGCCTGTAGTAATATTTTCAAACTTTTTCGCTAAATTGGTCCAAATATGATATCCGTTATATTAAAAATTGAAATATCATAAACTTTCAAGATTTTGATGATTTTAAAAGAATTCAATGGATTTCAAATATCTTAGAACATTTAAAAGGATTTTTAAAAATTTCATGACATATAAAAAATTCCAGTGATATAAAGGATTTTAACTGATTTGAGAGATTTGAAAGGATCTTATAGACAGAGGGTTTCAAAGCTTTCAGAGTATTTTAAAAGATTGTAAGGTTTCCATATCAATTTCAAAGCATTTCAAGGGGCTTTATCAGATTTGAGAAGATTTTACGGTATTTTAGAGGATTTTAATGATTTTATAATTACAAGGTTAAAGGAATTAAAAATATTTCAAGTGATTTCAAATGATTTTAAAGAGGTAAGGGTATTTCAAAAGATTCAAAGGAATTCGAGATTTTACAATTTGTAAGCGTTTTCAAAGAATTTTATAGAATTTCAGAAAATTTTAAACGATTTCAAAAGAAATGATAACATGTTAATGAATTAAAAAAATTGCAACGTATTTCAAAGATTGCAGTGCATTCTTAAAAATTTGAAAATATTTCACGCTATTTTATGGGAGTTGTATATTGCATACCAAATTCAAAAATAGTTAACCCCTCAACTCAATATTTAAAAAATTACATAGCACTATTTTGCTCCTACTTTTAAAAATTGAAAAAAATGCATGGACGTGAAGGAAGCTAGATTAGTATGCCAGGACAGAAAAGTGTGTAAACAGAGTGACAGTAGAGTGAATGACGCCTGAAACAAAGACTTTGGATACTAATGGGTCCAAGTGGGGAACCACACATAAGAATTCTATGAGGCTCTTCACTTGGAGTGATCGCTCGAGAGATTGATCAGCAACCTGGGTCGGAGCAGTGTTGAGGAACGAACGTGTCATTTAAAAAATGACACGAGAATTCTAGACCAATTTAAAAGATCTGTACCTCACACCTATATATACTTATCTGCCGTACACCTATATACCATATACCTATATACCCGCATCTACACACTACTATTTTCCAACCGAGCAAGTCAAGCCTACCCCGAAAGGGAAATGGCTTTTTTTTATACCATTAAGCCATTTCCCTTTCGGCGAGCCTCTAGGGGTAGGCGTGACACTACCCGATTCGGGTAGTGTTTCTAGGTGGATAGTTTCTTGTAGTAAATAACTACAAGTGTGGGCTCACCACACCCACGACCGCCAACAGCAACGCAGTAGTATCAGACGGTCACCCATCCAAGTACCAACCGCGCCCAACACTGCTTAACTTCAGTGATCTAACGGGAACTGGTGTTTCCAGCGTGGTATGGCCGTTGCCATATGGTATAATATTCTACAATTCACACTATTTTGAATTTCTCAAATGAGACTGAGTCCTGGAGACTGTAAATATTATACTTTGAAGCATCTGTTTCAAATTATTAACATAAAAAAAAAATTTTGTGTGGAAATTTTAAAACTGAAGATTTTGGCGCCCTTTTGCAAATAATTTTAAATTGAAACTTAGAATTAAACGAGAGTTTGAAGCCACGTCATCGAGATATTTAAATTAAAAACGAACTTTTGTTTCCGCCGCTAGTAGGATATTATTTGTCACATGCCATTCGCGACTTTGCGACCCCGTACTGCCTACGAAGAAGAAGAATAAGAAGGAGAAAGAAGACTTCTCTCGGAGAGAAGCGCCGAGTCTACATCTTCCTCTCTTCTCCTTCCTCCTGTTCTTGGATGTGCATCGTGCTCGCCCTTCTCAACCAATGCACTTCCTCTCCCTCTGCATTTTCAGAGCAGTTCTTATATTCTCCTTCAGGAGTCACTGAACCGATAAGGTCCGATATTCAGAAGAAAGTAAAAAAAATAAAAACGACAATCGGAATGCAGTATATCGCTTCCCGAATTTTTTCCGAGTGTTACTAGATTGTAATCGGCTCTTACAATGTTAAAAGATTAAAGCGGCACAAATAAAAATGTAGTGTCGATTCAGTTTGTTACTCAAAGAATGACAAGCATCTTTTGTATGCTAAATGAACCAAGTACTTCACAAATGTAATAGTTCATTCAAGTTTTCTATGTTTTATAAACGGATTACAAATTGTGTAATTAATTATTATGTATTTATTTTTATTAAGTAATATAAATTGATCTTTTTATTTCCGTGCTATTGTGCCTTTTGTAGAAGGTTTGCTGGAAATGAAAATTAAATTCTATGATTTTGTATAAGCCTAAAGTTTCTTGATTACGCTCCCTTTGCTTCTAGTATTATTGACCTCCCGTGTAGAAATTTGGTCAAGGCCCAAACAGGGCCCAGGCTTGGCGAAACTAGGCCCTGGCCTGGCGATCTAGCCTGGGCCAAGCTTGAATGAAACGCCAAATCTGGCCAGGGCCAGGTTATATTGCCAGGCTCGATCGCCCAGCTTGGCCCGGGCTTGGCCCTAGTTTATTATCGATTCCTAGCCATTTTTAATTTTTAAATTAAAAGTCGAAATTAAGGAGAAATATTTTTTATTCAAATTTGAAGTTAACAAATGAATATATAATATTTAAAAATCGAAAAAAAATCAAAACGTCAATTCAAAAAGTCACTCATTCGATTTACGCGTCCTAAATTTCTACCACCTTTCTGCGTCATCATCATCTATATACTAAAATTTTTGAATTTGCGTCCGCCATATTTTTTTTATAAATTAAAGTCTTAAACATCATTACATAAATTAACAACATATTTACACTTGATAATTCGACGAAAAAGTTTTCTCAATTTGATGTTAGAAGTTACGTGTAATCTTAATGTGAAAATATTATTTAGAATTAATATAAGAACTTACTTGCACTTTCACCGCGTAAATATGGAATACTGCCGAGTGCTCGATGCCTCCGGAGTCTTAGAGTGCTTTTTATTTTAGGCATTTTTATCAATTTAATTTCAATGATGATTTGTATTTTGTTCATCGACCATCATCAATCAGCACCATCACCACTATTCTTAATCACTCACACAAAATTTATAAGTTCAGTTTGGCTTAAAGTATCACTCAAATTACTGCTTAATATTCTTTACGAATTTTTATTTACACCAAATTTGCCACTTTGTAAAGATTTACACTCGACACTCGCAAGTAATGAGTAAACAAAGAGAATAGTACTACGCCATCTGTCGTCAATTTTTGGAACTTTGACACTAGCTGGGCCCAAGCTCGAGCCATTGCAAAATTCGAGCTAGATTCAGGCTAGGGGCCGCCAGCCTGGCCCAAGTCTGAAACCGTGAAGAAACTTGGCGATTTCTGCACGGGCTGCAGTATAGGACTCGAGGCACTTCAAAACGTCACTTGTTGGTCATTTTTTGATGTCATATTACTATCCGTTTCTGTATGTGAATATGGCTTATTATTATGCCAAGTTGATATACTGTCTCTATATTTTAATAAAAGGGATCTTATAGTTGTTATTCTATTTAATCAATGCCTAACCTAACGGATGCTGTGAAATATGCATTTAAGCCTTGAGGGCATGTCATACTTACCCGATTCCTACCTTGCTGACATTTTTTCGCACCCACTACTCACGTTAACGGGAAATTATTTTGAAAATTTTTGTAAATTGAAGAAAATTTAGTAAGGGTCGTTAGCATGGCCCTACATTTGCTTATATTGGATTTTAAAGGCCGTGTCAAGATTCACCGAAATTTGGTGAACGTAGAGCAAATATTTTCGGTCAGCCCAGAGAGCTTAGATACTTTGAATTTGAAAAGTATCTAAAACTGTAAAATTTAAAGTTGGAATCTTGCAATTTCAAAGAGTTTGACAGGTGCCATTGAAATCGATTGAATAAATATTTCTACTGAGAATTTAGAAAGTGTTGGTAGCAATTCTGTAATTGCTGTTTATGTTTTAATTTACCTAATACATTTTTTTTGTTTCAGGTAAGTTTCTGTCATGGATCTATCTAATCTGATTTCTTTCAACGATGCGGTAAGACATTTTTTTTAACATTTATAATTAATTATTATACATGCAGGAAATGCTATAAGAAATATGTAAAAAAATATATCTAATTTGAGGTTGTGGTATCACGGCAATCCCGAGATCCGATAATAATGAGTCCTTGCATTCTTCTAATCGAACCGTCAAACTCTGCAATCATGTTTGAAGAATTTAAAGATGCGTAGTGAAATTCCAGTCCGCGTTTTGAAAAATGTAATAATTTTGTAATTAAAAACGTTATGTAACTGTATTTTAAAGATTTATTTAAAAAGAGTTTCTATTCTTAAATCTAATTTTATACTAGCTAATTTTTGGAAGATGTTATTACCATTTTAAAGCATGTTAACGTACGAGTTTGTAAATTTTAAGTAATTAAAATTCGATGTTTAACGATTACTTCGGACAAATAATTTTTCGAAGAACAAGACAAAAACCTGCCTTAGCCCGGATATGAACCAGGATCGCCAATAAATGATAATTAATTAAAAGGGTGATAAGATGACGTTCCTCTTACGCATAATGGCGTTCGTGGTTTAAATCCGGGCTGAGGCAGATTTCTTTCTTGTTCTCCAAAGAGTTATTTGGCCAAAGTAATTGGTAAAGATCGAATTTTAATTAGTCAAAACCCAATTTTATCAAATAGTAGGATCAGAGTTATAATAAGGTATTTGTATACATATTTTAATAACATATAGCAGGTGGATAATGCATAAAAATATTCATGTAAATTCCAGAGTCCGAAGAAAACATTTTTTTGCCACTTCTAAAAGAGAGTACAAGTTTCCACTGGACAGTGGACACACACACGACATTTTTAAGAAAGAACATGCGAGGTGGTGAAATTGCAAATTTACCGTTTTCATTTCCGCGAAGTTGTTCGCACTTTACGGTGCCATAAGTCCCAGGGTCTGAGATGCCTGTGCTCTGTGCCTCGACTTCTCTTTGGGTCCCAAAGACTTGGTAACTTGGTTCTCATTTGGCAGTGGCAGTGGCGGCGACGACGACATCGCCGGAGTCCCCCATACCCTCCCCAATCTCCCCATCCGTGTGCTTTGCCTCCATGTGTGTTCCTCATCTTGTCTTTGGACCCCAAGCCTTGGTTAACTTGGTTCTCGCTTGGCAGTTCAGAAGATTAGAGGTGATTAAACATTTTAATGGAGTAATGACAGGCCGCGGTTGCGTGTACCGAAATTTCGGTACGATTACCCAGATTTTTTCGGTAGGTAAAGCCGAATAACTACTTGGAAAATTAAATTTACAACTTCTAAATTATTATTTAAATAATAAGTTATTAAAATAAATGACGAGTGGCTTAAAAAATATTACGTTTATTAATCGTCTAGCTCTAGCGACTTATCTTGCTCAGTCAGAATTTCATCTATTCTCGGGAAAAATTTGAAAGAAATGGCAAAAATGGTTCTTTTAAACAAAAACATAATTTGGAGCAGAGCCAATTGTAAATTTGGTAGCCCAGGATAAAACTGAGCTTAGTGATAACTAATAATGTAACACCAAGTATAATTATAGTCTGATAATTCCTATGAAGTTACAGTGAAGAAAATGTTCCTGGAACAGGACGCGAACCCCGAAGGTTTGTCCACGTGGATGAAGTCGACGACCATCCTGTCGGGTGACGATATGTTCACGAATTTATCGTGAACGCGCGAGTGCTCGCTTTTGCTGTACGTAACGCATGCGCAGTTGAAAACTCGCGTTCCGTTAGCATCTCAGCGTGGCGCTCGAGCTCAGTGCCGAGTGCCTCAGTGCTCTGCGAGCCGTCAGTCGGTGTGGATCGTTCAGTCTTTTTTTATATCAATATATTAGTGCGTGAAGCTTTCGAAAACGCGTACCGTCCCACAATGGCCGACCTTGTTGGACAAGTTAGCCCTCTCGCGAAAAATCGGAATAAAACAGTGCAAAAAAGCAACGTCCGCAAGCACATGTTTCGTCGACCGGAAACGACGCGCGCAAGGCAACTTCCTCGAATGCGCGCGTGTCTCTACTTCGCGAGTCCGCGAGAGTACCGGAAGTGTGGATCAGTGGTGAACGGCCGGTTGAGGCATAGAGAAAAAATAAATCGCCTCGGGAATTCCAGAGTGATTCTTTCCATGACGCAAAGGCCGAACGGCGTGACGACACTGTTCATCGGATTACTAATCACAACCATGTGCTTCTGTGACTCTCGCGAAAAATGTGTTCCTCTGAATGAAATTCATTGTGTCCGCTAAATGAAATTTACGAGAAATATTGTGCAAAGAAAAAGACGTTCCATAATGTAATGGCCCTTGTAGCGTGGTCACGCTACACCACGGTGCGCCATAGTACTATAGAGACTTCCGGCCCGCCACAGGAAGTGTCCGGGCGTGTGTGTTCCCATACTAATACTACAGTCCCGAGTTCTCCTATCCTACGGTGCGTTACAAGTTCGCTGCCTCGACTCGCCTGCTTCCGTGCCTTCCTTTCGAAACGATCAAACGCGCAGACAGTGAAAAATTCTAACAGTGCTAATCGTCCCGGATGCCCTTCGATAATGGATACGCCAATCACGAAATGTACGTATCTGCAGGATTATTTCGCGGATTTCTTGATACAATGTTCAAATATTCAGATAGGCTCCCCTCCCTCCCGCTACAAAGAGTTCGCTGAACGGACAAACACGCTCCCGAGGTCTCAAAGTTCGACTGACCGCCTTTTTGTTATCGTTATCGCCCGAAACTTGCCGCGCCCGCCCATTCCTTCAATTATTATGAATGAATTTTTGGAGCCACATTCATATTTCTCGCCATGTCGCGAGAGCGCGCTCCTTCTGTGGACAGTGGCTCTCATTATCTTCAAATTCTTTAGTAGCCCTTGAAAAATGTTTCCGAATTTCTGACTTTATTTCATATAATATACTTGTGATGTGACTTCTAAACTCCTGAATTCTTAAAACAAATTATTAGAATAATTGGAGATTATTATGGAATTCCAACAACTTTTCTTATTTGTTCAGAATTGTATCAACTCTAACCGGACTGATGTGTACACAATTTATCGGGCTAGAATTTGCTGCTGATAAACGCTTTCACCTTGAAAGCCGAAATTATATAGATATTTTGTTTTCTTATATAAAATTATTTTGCAAACCAATTTGACGTCTAACCTCAGTCAGGATATTAGATTTGAACAGTGTTGCGGAGTAAGAATGTTCTGAAACGAAGCGGGTATTTATTTGGTAATGTTGAAAGATTATGTTATTGAATTAAAAATCGTAACTTTCTTAGGTTGTTTTACAGTTTTCAATGAAAAGGTGTTTCGTAATTTCAGTGGGTCAGAAATTTACCCCGTTTAAGTAGTTGCTACGCTCTACTTTAGTCAAGTTATTTGTGAGAGTATGGAAAAAAGTAATTTGTTAATTACCAATATGCAATTTTTTTAAATCAATTCGAACTTAGTCTGGCTAAACAATTCGAGTAAATTTAGGTCTTTTTAGCAACGCAGGTTCAAACTGAACTCATACGATATTTATTCTATTCGTTAGTCCTGTTTTTTTATTTTTTATTTAGTAATATTTTCCGGCTCTGAGTCCTAGTATGTATACATTTCCAAAAAGGCATTAGTTCCCAAGGTTATCATCGTTTGACCAACGTTTACGAAACTAACTGACATGACGAGGAGGAATTCGATACAGTGAGGAATGCGTTATAATAAATATATCCTGAGCCAATCCCCTTACATGCCATGGAAACTTAAGCGTGTCAATCGCCTTGCATCATTCGATTTTTACACTTGTTGTAATCCATGGAGTTAGAAATGTTATATTTTATATATGTAGATACAATGATCGAGTACGTTCATGTGTACAAATACGTTTCAGTAGATGGAAACAGTGCACATAGTTGTTAATAGAGAATGCAGACAGTCCCCGTTCGTTCGATCATGTACTTGTTTATTTTTCTTGCCTTGAACTTTAGTCTTCTTCACGGTATTGTGGCACACGACCTCCAAGCTGCTGTCAAAGATGCGTAATATTCATGTTTTATCACTTATTAACATCCAAATGGAGCCCGTATTTTTCTTTTTTCCAAGTTTTCAGGGGTTGAAACTGTTCAAAGGTGACAATAAGCCCGAACACGTGAATGAATATTATTAGTTACTAATAAAAGTTTAGAAATAGAAAAAGTGCTTTATCTCTTCACGATGATTATACCATGGACTCCAGGGTAGCCTGTAGCTACTCTTTGTTTTAGAAAGTCGCTTGAATTTTTTTGTATAGCTGTAGAGTGTAGGTCCTCCCCGTATGGCAGTTATAATGGGTCGGAAGTCCAAAATTTTGAAATTTGAAAAACTTGTTCAAAATGCGGGATAGGAATTCAAAAACGGGCAATCGAAATCGTAAATCCACTTAAAAATTAATGTTTAATATATGTTAATTTCTCCATTAGACCGACCTACATGATAGTCGGCCCCATCTGGATTTTTCCAGATGCCCAATACGACCTTTCGATATGGCTTGTATGTCCTTTTGGAATGCCGCCCTTCACTTCTTAAGGGTGGAGATGACTAGGGATGACATTAAATCTCCTATAAATTAGTATATGCCTTCTAAAAATAATTTCGATCGGGTTCGTTTGAATTTCGCATTGCTCGCGATATTATTTAAAATTCCGGCTAGTTTCGCGCCAATCCGTTAGCCAATGAGTTGCTGGGGGGTGCGGTTAGGTGGGCCGATTGCCGGTGAGCTGAGAACACGAACCGTAGGAGGCTGAGTTAAGGACAGGAACTCGTGGAATGCCGTCTTGAGACTTGTGAGCCGAGCTCTTGTTTCTTCGCCGACCGGCGTTCTGCCGTTCCACGACGTGTGCGATCAAACCTGAGAATCGCATAAACTCTCTTAAGCGCGAAAATTTTCCCTCGCCCACTATGACGCATCACTCCAGCCCTCCCAACGAGTGTTGCTGCTGCTACTATATTCACTTAAAATTTGAGTCGAACATCTGAGTGCGACGCGTCTTTGAAATATAATTGCGTTACTTCTTTCGCTCGCATTTTATTTGCATTCCAACATACCCAGAGTTGCTTGCTTCTACGTATATCCCTTCTCAGACGATTTCAAAGGCCTCAAAAGGAAAATAAGTTTTTCATCCTACCTCAATCGAAAATTCGACTTGAGGTTGATCTGTCACTTTCTTCCCTAGGGCTGAAAATTCGATTGTCGACCCGCTCCACAGTCATCTCAAGTCGAATTTTCGATTATCGGTATGATGAAAAATTGTATGCATGACTCGGGCCGAGGCAACGATTTTACGAGTGCGATATCAGCCCTCGCTTCGCTCGGGCAGCTAACTTCACACTCATTAAATCGTTGCCCTTCGGCCCTCGTCACGCAATATACTATTCCATATCTTTATTTGGGTTTAGTAGAAAATCAGAAGCATTTTCAGGGGCTCAATAAACAATGAGATTCTGATTGTAGCAACTGCTAACAGAAGGCCTTGAAAACGAGAAATATTCGTTCAGTGTTGAATTCAAGTTCATCGCTCCCGCGCATGTACAAACAAGGGACACCGAAGCATTTGTGCCCTCTCTTGTTATTGTTGTTGGTCGCGCGTCAGCGAACCCTTCACCCTTCCTCGTAATCCTCGAACTATGCTTCTACATGTGGGAAGATTTCCAGGCTGATCTCACCCTTCTAATACTTTTTCACTGAATGCAACATTTAGATTGATCCAAGTTTGAGTAAAGTTTACTGTACTGTTGTTAGAATCAGAAATCTTGGTGCAATTAAACTCAATTTCACGCATCTAGAAGTGAAATCTCTTGAAGTATAGACACAAACTTTTATGATTGATAGGCGGAGAAAATAACCATCGTCTTTAGAACATCGTTAAAGATGTTCTCTTCTTTCGCCTTACATATATCCGTCAGAAATCCTTCACCCCATTCGTCGCATGATCTGTACCTGTATGCAATGCTGACCACATTGCAACACTGTCAGTTCATATCCTTTGCTATTTATAACATGGATACCTTAATAGCCAAAGATAATAGACACCTTCGTTTTGCTAGTAAGTGAAATTTCACCAACGCTCGTAAAGTCTCAGCGCTTAATGAGTTACCGCCACATATATGTTTTAAGTAGACGCTCTCGGAAAAATATTCCCACGTTAGTAATATATATTTTTAGCAAAAAAATTCTTGCTTTCCTCAGTTCAGAATACTCTATTTTTATACCATTTATTTTAAGTATTATTTTACTGAGGATTAGGAACGTCATTTTTATCCCAAAGGCGCGAAAATCGTGGCAATTAAGTGTAGATTCCGCAGGGATACCTCAGCGGTAAAGCATTTGATCGTTAATCAAGAAGTTCTGAGTTTGTCACTAGCGTAAGCCGAAAGTGTGGTTTTTTCACAGATTTTAACATATCAATATTGAAGGTAATCTCGAGCATGAATCGTGACCAATAATTATTTTATAACACAATGTATGCTCTTCTCAGAGAATACTAATTTGCCTGTCTTTAATTAACGGGCAGCAAATAAACACTCTTCCTTTCAGCTTCAAAGCTGAGATTATCGGGATTACAAATATTTTGTTTCTCATTTTCATAAATAGATCTTTCGACAGGGTCTATCAACTAAATTGATGTAGTTGAGAAGGTATCTTAATTATTAATATCTGAAGATAATTGTCGAGATAATTCTTCATCTTTTAAAAACTTAAAAAAAAAACACACATTTTATAAGTAAACATCGAGCACGTGATGGACTTAAACCGAACTTGACTCATAGTAGAGTGCATGCGCATATTGAATCTTGTTTACGTCGATGGGAAGCGGACCCAAGGGTAAAGGGAAGCCAGGGTAGCGTGAGAGCGGGCGCCTCGGCCGAAGCATTTAGTACAGTGGGCGCTCCCTCTCTCCCTCGTCCTTTACCCCACTCTCTTCCTCCTTCCTGTTTCTTCGCCCTCTCCCTTTGGTTTTCCCCCAGATCACCGTGCGTCCCCCTTCAACGCGGGGGGTTGACGAAGACAGGAGAGGTTGTCGGACGGGGAGGGGGGGGGGGATGCCTTAACATAGAAAAGGACGAAAGAAACATCTGAGTCGCCGGCCGCCATGACGAGCGGAATGCATGAGAACGCAGAGCTACTGACCCTCTCCGTCCTCTTCTATGTACTTTCTCGCACTCCTCCCACTTTGCTGTCTTCGTTCGATTCCCGACTTGGGTCGGCTTCTTATTCGGTCGCCCGAACCGACCCCACCCCTCTTCAATCTTTATCTCAATTCTTCGCGACCGAATCTCACGTGCACGACGGTCCCGTGATATTCGGAATTTCTTCGCCGACTGGGTCTCTCAAAGCTTACTTTACTAGTACACTGCCGTCCAAGCCAGAAAGATACAAAAGTGCTATTTTTATAATAATGGGTTTTCGGTATCATTGGATTCGGAAGAGTAAACTGCATCTGACTCAATAAAAGTGAATTCATATTTATTGCAAGATCGACTGTTTAAAAATAAGGACAGTCGGAAATGATGAAAAATGCAAGAGAAAAAGATACACACGAGGCATTTTGCGGGTCGCTAAACTTCTAGAAGGTATCTCATGATATTTCATCAGAATAAAAATGAAAAAGAACCTTACGTACGTATGTGTATTTTGCCTTGTAGAAGTGACCGAGTGCGGAGCGAATTTATAAACAAAAATAGTAGTTCGCTCTTACGCATGTTTTTGACTTATAAATACTGGTAAAATAGCTCGAACACTGATCGGAAATCCAAGGGAAATAAATCCCGGCTAGATTCGGCTACGGATATGGACTAACGACGATTGTTCGGGTAAGTTCGGAATAGCCGCTGAACACACAGTGTTCGTTCCTCGCGTATGTTTTGCTGTTGTATTTCGAGGCTTTGCTGGGCTATTCGAGTGAGATTGGACTTTTGTATCTTTTTAGTGTGTACAGCTGTACAGGGGGAATTATGTTATTTAGATTTAACAGTTGGAATTGAAAATGATTGAAACTTACTAACATTATATCGTTCGGAATTTGTGAAGAGAGTAAAAAGTGATGATTGCAACGTTTGGCAATAAATGATCTGCCGTATCGAACTGCCCGAGCGCCATGGCTTCTCACCGCTTTTGTAATTTCTGTTGAACGTTAATTTTTCGGAATTTCTCAGGGCAAATTTCCGCTCATACCAAGAAATTATATACCTTGTTCTATAATGCGGCGGTTCAATTTGTGTACTGTGTTTTCGAATTCCAATAGTTTATGCTTTCGAGACAATATTATTCATTGGTAAAATCGTAAAAAGTTTTCAGAATGTGGTGACTACTTGTTATAATATTTTAATTTGAAAATAACTACCACATATTACCAAATATTACTTTTCTTCCTTTCAAATATTTTATATTACATTCTAGCTTCAAGTAGGTTCATCGAAGGTGAAACTAGCAAATCAGGTGCGTGACTAGCCCAGAACTTTCTAGAAGGGTCTTGACAAGTCAGTGCCTGCCAAAAGTGCATTGCGATCCCTTCGATGACCTGCCGCCTAGCTTAGGTACAGATCAGTGAGTCAGTCTCTATCAGTCTATCCGGTCGTCACTTTGTACACTTCGTGTCAACTGAATAAATTAATTCATTTTTGTGTTAAATAAACTTGAGATCATTTACTCGACCTGCACGCATGCTCCCACACAGAATAATATAAGAGTAATATTTGGGATACCTAGGAATGTAAAGAAGGTAGTGTCTTCAAAAAAGCACTTGACCGGTCTGGAGAATCTTGGAACGTGGTGAACGCGAGTCACAGGTACCGAGTTTTCGCATGCCAATCGGTCACTTAACGGTTGCGTGGTCATAACACGAAAAACGACGCTGTGTGACGTCATGTCAAGTTATCTCTCCACTGAAAAAGTTTTTGTTCCCACGGTCAATAAACCATAATTATTAATTCAGGGTGGCCGCTGGACCGGGAAATAACCGGGAATTTTTAAAGTTTTCAACGAAATTCGGTTTTGGGCTTGAAAAATTGATTAAAATAATGTTATGAATAAGGAATATCTTCCCTGTAATATCGTTTCGTTTACGAAACTAATTCCCGTTGTAAAGTTATATTTTTTTCACTAGGTTAGTTCAACATTTCTGCTAGTTAAAAAACCGATGATTTTTTTCAATTCCTGCTGAAATTTCATGATATTATGTTACTTCTAGAAACAAGTAAACGCTCTCTCTAAAAGCAATAGTTACTAGGGGTTATATTTAAGTAAAAAAAGTATTTCTAACCTTAAGTTAGGGTAAAAATCGCTTTGTTTGCACTGAATCGGTCAGTATTATGTATATGAACAAAGTTTGTGTTATCTTCAACATAAATTAAAGTTGATATTTTCAGAATATTAAACAAACAGATGTTTTGAAATGCTTAAAAGCATGACCGGGAAATTTTTTTTGATGACCGGGAATTTTTTCAAAGTGCCTAACTCAATTCCAATCTAGCAATCCAATTTAATGGATATGTACTTTCGTGGCTTCAGGACTTCGACTCATTCTTGAATTCAGTTATTCTTATTCTGAAAATTGTCCGTTTTGCACCCAATTTGTGTTTTCGCGCTTGTTAGATGGACACAGCGGGGTTGCGAAAAGAGCTGAAGTTTCGAGCGTTCCCTGCGTTCCCTCCATGGTTCTTCTGATTGGGTCGTTGACTCTTCTTTCTTCGAATCCTGGGCCCGATCCTCGTCCTGGCATTCACCCTACCACTCTGTTATGTAGGCTCCTCTGTCTTGCTCTTTCTCTTATCCTCTTCTTTCTGTCTATCTCTATATTCTTAGTCTTTCTATACCCCCCCCCCCCCCCCTTAAGCCTCTGTGATCGTACATGCGGTCACTTCTCCTTCTTTCCAGACAGTAAACAACGGCACGCCATACCCACTTTTCTTATTCATGTATCTCACAGGAGAGCATGTCCCAAATTATTTGGATGCCGTAATCCTTGACGAGAAAGACAAAAATGGGCTGAAATTACGAATCTCGTTTTCTAATTTTTAATCGAGACTAAAGAAAGATTCCTTTCTTCAGTTATACCGACCTTCATTCCTTTGTATTTCAATAGGTGGGAGATTAAGACATTTATTTGTTCAAGTGATTTATTTGAATGGGTTTCAATTTTAGAGAAAAATTGCACGTATTAAAAATTAGTTGCAAATGTTCTTATTTAGTTCAGTTAGGTGAGAGATTGCTAAACAGATGAAATAGAATTTTTATACATTTTGAAATATCTTCATGTTGAATATATGTGTTTCGTTAATTACTTATTTTGTTAAATTAACAGCAGGTGTATTTAACAAATAGGTGTGATAAGAGTCGAAGCTTTGCGTGTTAAAGACGCTTAATGAGATTGACGTGTATACGGGAAAGTGTGATGTAAGATCTTTCCGCATTCCACAACTCCACAGAGATAACAATAGAAATAATAGGATAATATTTGCAGTAAAACTTGATATGTGTGTTTTAATTTGTCAAGAGATAAATTATATGTCATCTTGAAATTGCGGCAAAAAGTATATTAAATATATTCGAAACTTATTGTATAGTCGTACAATTTTCATTTCTCTAAAAGTTTTAATAATGAGTAATGTTGTAAATTATTAAATTCTAAAGTATGAGCCCGCAGTGTTGCTGCAAAGATCAAAAGACGTAGCCGAACATGGAAGATCGACTAGACTAGGTAGTCGAGTTACTAAGAAATGGGAGATGGAGGGAAGATGCTAATAGGAGCAGCTAAGTGTCCGTTGTGTTAACATGACTTCTAAGTACTAGATGCTTTTTCCTTTTAGAGAATTTATTTGTGCAAAGAGTATTGTGATTACGAGGGCACGAAATTCATGGATAGGGTTTTCAAAATTTAAATCTTAAAGAGCTAGATTTTGTTATATTTAGTGGAATATTAAGTTTGCATAGTTGTCGAGTTTGGTATGTGCTCAGCATCTCTGAGCGAATTTAAATGTTGCTGGATTATGCTTGTGACAATATACTAGATTCTTAAGTTGATCTACTTGTTTATTACTTATTCATACCACGTAAGCAAATAATTTTTATCTTATTTTTATGGCAACTTCTTATTTACGGGTCAAGTTTGAGGTTAAAATTCAAGGGAAACTTATGCTTTGAGATGTTACTAGATGGCAATGTGTTATATTTTTAAAGAATATTTAAGATATACGTAAATTACGCAAAGTATTTTTGTTATGGAGGTTTTTCGAAACGTACGGACCATAATAAAAATTCGTAAACGTGGTTAACTTTTTCAGAAAAAAAAACTTATTAATGTAATTTATGTACGGCCCCATACTGTTGTCTGGTCCAATAATCGAGATTTCGATAAATTTAAAATTATACCTGGTTAATTTGACTACTTGATTGAGCAGAATGGAAACTAAATTTTGAAAATTTTCAAGCCTGGGAAATGACTGGACCTCGCAAGTTGATACGCTCGCGAACGTCGCGAGTTAAAGTGTGAAGGAGAGATGGTTAGGAGCCGAGAAAAGGGAAACTATATAGGATTGGAAGGGGCTGTGGAGGAGGAGGAGATAAATTAAAGGAGGAGAGATAAAGGAGGATATGGTATGCTCCGCGATGCTGTGTGCGGGCCGCATTACGGATCGAGTGGGTCGATGGCGAGTCCAGTGTTGGTGTTGGGGGGGGGGGGGGGGCGAAGGGTGATGCGTCTGTCGCTGGGTGAGGGGCAATGTTAAAGGAGGATGGGGCAGTGGCGATGTCCTAGCGAAGGTCACGGTCGGGAATGTGGTTTGCGCCCGTCGGTCCTAGCGTGCCGCGTTGCGGAGAACGATTCTCTCTCTGCTTCCCCTTTTCGCACGCACGCACACAGCGTCCCGATATATCGTTGCCTCTTCTTTATCCCACTGTCTTGAGTGGCGCAGACCGTAGGAATGCACCAAATGCATTGCACTGGCCGGTGCTCATCCCTTCCCTCGCTCCTCCGCTTGTTTACTTCCCTCAGACCTACTCCCGTCCTACCCTCTTCCTCTTGCAGTCCCACTCTCTTACTTCCTTTTTTCCTCATCTTACTCCACCTCTCCTTCTCTACAGCATCATCATCCAAGTCTTCCATGGCCCTTTCGCGCCACACTCCGTCCACGCCCTCACATGTTCGTTCACTCCACTCTTTCACATTTGAGTAGTTCTACTATCTCCAGGATTAGTTTTTTAATTTTTGTTTTAATAGGCGTTTTAGCTTAAGTTTTAATTTTAAGCATTCAGAGAAATGTTATTTTTACACTTAAAACCTCCTGGATTCAACTCTAGAACCTTTTTTTTGCTTTACAATAATTTATCTTCCTTAAAATTACTGGGGTCTTTCAAGTATTATGTAAGCGCCATAGGGGGTCCTTTAAATATTACGTAAGCACTGGGGGGGGGGGGGGTGCCCTTGTGACTGCTTGCTGTTTAAAATATATATTTATCAATTTAAGTACAAAAAGACAACTGTTGACAAAAGTCAGCAAATGCCTTTCTGTCAACTGTTCCTCGTAACTGAATAATTGTTTAATTTTTGATAAATAACATAAAAAATATTTCTTACAAAAAAATTCATGATCGTCTCTTAGTCATTTTTTTGTTATAAATACTGCTCTCGTTTTCGGTTAAATGACGGTTATTCTTGTTTAGCGGTCACATGACATCCCGAATCTTGCATATATCGTCAAGCGGAATTCGATCTCCCGTCGTTAGTTAGTGCAACGAGAGAGAAAGAGAGTGCGCGAAGAGAGAAAGCGAATTGTAGGGTGCAGGGACCTCCGGTTTGACGAACTCTCCCTCCGTTTTGTTGGCCCTGACCCACCCAAAGGTTGCAACATTCTCTCTCCGTTGAAGATGCGATGGGGTGCGCCAAAGGAACGGCAGAGAGAAGAGAGAACCGGCCTCACTCTCTCGGGGAAGAGCGGTTTAGTTGCCCAAGGGTTGCCTTCCGTTTCCCAAATCAATATCAACAATGTCCTCAGTACATTCTCTCTCTTTCTCCCTGCCGAGCGTTGCCACTACGCAAAATGTGTCACCCACCGACCCAAACCCGGCCACAGCCACCTATCTTGTATGAATGTATTCTATCTTTGTACAGCTGTCCTTGCCTAAAAATGACGCATTCACAAAAATTCATTAAATCTTTTTTGATGATTGGAAATGATAACTGAGGAGAAAATACTGAAAATAGCCTAGAAACAAGTTGCTTGAATTAACCCTTCGATTGGCACATGTTCCGAAAACCTTCGGTTAGGCACATGTGGTTTGGCCAGACCCCTGTGTATTTCCATACAAATGTATGGAAATAATGCGTGTTTGGAGGTGTATTGAAATGCATTTATATAGCATGCAGGTCTATATTTTTGTTTCTTCTTGTTCCTAGCGGCGTTCACATATGTTTAATTACCTGCTGAGGTAAAAATAAAAAAATGTAAGACAGAAAACCAAATTTCACACGTGAAGAAAATTTGTTTCTTTTTCTATTCACTTTTACGCATTATTATGAGAAGGGAGGAGAAATAAGACAAGTATGTGAGTGGAATTAGGGGAAGTAGAAGATGGAGAAATAAGGGAAGTGTGGGATGTAAGGGGAGGATAAGTAGAGAAAGGAGAAATAAGAAAAGTGAGAGAGCAGAAAGTAGGAGCAGTGAGGGATGTGAACAATGGGAGAGGTGGGGATGTAGAGGAGGGTGAAGTAAGGGAAGTGAATGAAAGTAGTGGGAAAGTAGATGAGGGGATGAGTAAAGAAAGGGAGGAAAGGAGAAGTAGGTGAAGTATGGGAGTGGAATTAGGAGAAGTGTGGGAAGAGATGGGATTGGAATTGTGGGATGTGAGGGGTTTGTAAGTGGGAGAAGTGAGTGTATGTCTGGGATGTGAGAGGGGGGTGGGGAAGTAGAAGTAAGGGAAGTGAGAGAAATGAGGGACGTTATGAATGTGAGGGGTTGTGATGTAGAGGAGGAAAAAGTAAGAGAAGTGAAGGGGATGAGAAAGTGCATGGGGAATAAATGTAGGGGAGTTGTGAAGAAGCAAAAGTAAAGAAAGGAAGGGATGGTTCATGAGGGGCTGGCCATTGTGAGAAGGGAATTAGTGAAGAAGTGAGGGTATGGGAAGAGAGTGTATGCAAGATGATAAGAGAATAAAAGGCAGTTTGGATGGAAAAATACCAAGAAAAACCAAAAGAACGCAGTAAAATGTTCAAACTGCATTATATTTTAAACATTTCCACATAAAATATATAGGGGTTTGGCCAGGCCATATGTGCCAAACCGAAGTATATTCAAATAAATATCCTTGTAATTACCCTTGTATCGACTGTCCCGAAGAATAAGTTACTAACCAACTTTTTCGAATACAGAGTGTATCAACTGTATCAGGCTTTGCTAGAGTGTCGTATCTCTATTTAAAAATATGTAGATACGATACACTAGCGAAGTAAAATATAGTTGACACACTCTGTATATGGAAAACTTAGTGACATATTCTTCGGGACAGTCGGTATGGCATGTATCCTTATCATTTTTTTTTAATGATAACTAATGAGATTTTAGGAAAAGTCAGGAAGTTCCAAGTCACTAGCTCAATCAGAAGTATACTAAAAAAACATTTCAAATCGCAAAAAATCTGGTGGGCCCATGTGCCAAACGGAGGGTTAAAAAAACTTCGATGATTAGACGATGAAGTCCTCAAAAACTTTTGTGACATAGAAAAGAAATTAGTAGTGCGTAACGTTGATTTTTTTCACGGTGGAAAGATTCGTATCTGCGGCCCTTGTTCGCATCGTGTAACTTTTGCCGCCGTGTGTCTGGAGCCGGTGGCGGTGTTCTGGTGGGGGCTTCATTCAGTGTCGCGTTCGAGGGTAGGGCGCATGCTCGGCGCAGCTCGCGCGTACACACGCTACTCACGCTGCTCCACACCACGCGGCCTTTCGCTCATACAAGAGAACTCACACATGCCAAGTACTCTCCGAGACGAGAGAGAGAAGGCTTTCGCCTGCGAAACTTGGAGGATATTGCGCGCTTCGCGCGCCTCTACTACCACTTCTGAGTGTGTACAGGAGTGCATATGGGTGAATCTCACGCATGAACCGTGCACTCAACTCACGAACTGCAAACGACGAACACATGCCGCGGCCCGCGTGGTCGACGTTCATACTAGTGTTGCCAAGAGGTAGTGACAACTTAAGTTTTTCTTTCTCTTTCATATTTTTATTTTTTACCTTCATTTTCAGACTTCTTTATTCACAAAACGTATTTTTACTTCGAGAATGGGAATTCACGTTTAGTCACTCGATTCGTGGGAGTTATTGTTAAGGGAATGTGACACAGCCAAATACGTACATTGCCGACCTCACTTTTTCAATTTTCCGAATTTTTTTTTGAATCTTAAGAACTTTTTTTGTAAATAAAATTTCGGGCTGAAACTTTGGAAAATGTATGAGAAGACAATAAACTACGTTTATGTACCTTATTCGAGGAAGAACTTCGCAACAAATTATTTTCGAAGAAATTAAAACTGGGTGCATTTTTTGAACTTAAGAACTTTTTTTATAAGTAAAATATCGGCTTCAAACTTTGAGAAATGCAAGAGCTGACAGTAAAGTACGTTTATGTACATTATTTGAGTATAAAAGATGCAAAAAGAAAAATTCCAACTAAGTGTCAACTCCGGTTCCGCTTGCCAGTTCGGTCGGTATTTTTGCGATGGGCACGACAATGCGAAGTCTGGCGGCCACTAATCGAGGCTCTATCAGCTGACTCGTCTACATCTGAAATATGGGGTCCACGCTGTCAAAGATTGATGATCCGGTGTTCTTACAATAATATTTTTTGAAAGTTGTGTCCAGCATAAAAGTTGAGTGAAATATGTTGTTTCAATGTTGAATTATGTAAGTATTGAAATCGCTATTGGCCTCGTTCAGTGGCCGCCAGACTTGGCATTTTCGTGCTCATCGCGAATACCGACCGAACTGGCAAGCGTTGTTGACATTTAGTTGTAATTTTTCTTTTTGCATCTTTTATACTCAAATGATGTACATAAACGTACTTCACTGTCGGCTCTTGCATTTCTCAAAGTTTGAAGCCGATATTTCACTTATAAAAAAAGTTCTTAGGTTCAAAAAATGCACCCAGTTTTAATTTTTTCGAGAATAATCTTTTGCGAAATTCCTCATCGAATAAAGTACGTAAACGTAATTTATTGTCTTCTCATACATTTTCCAAAGTTTCAGCCCGAAATTTTATTTACAAAAAAAGTTTTTAGATTCAACCAAAAATTTGGAAAATTGAAAAAGTGAGGTCGGTAATGTAGGTATTTGGCTGTGTCACATGCCCTTAAACTAAAATTTTCTAGAAAATTCCCAGATGAGTGAGGTCTAGTTGACTTTCAGTTTGTTGAGATTTGAAACAAAGATACATTGCCAATATTAATAGGATAGAATCCAAAAACGGGGGAAATTATAACGAATTCCTGAATACGTTATTCCTTTTAGAAGTGTACTAGGCTTGAACTTCTAATCGATATTCGATTGGTTTCGAACAGAAGCGAAACGAGCAAAAATTGCATTGCCTTCTGCCATCATGAAAGCTTACTGTATATAGGTTCGGCCCGTTAGGGACAGATCGATAAGGGCTTCTGGTTGCCTACTTATAGGGTGCAGAAAATACCATGTCTTCAAATTAGGTTGAGCACTTTCAGTGTTCTTATTACACTTATTACACACGAGGCACTTATTTTGCCTAACCATACATGGAAAGGTTGAAATTGAAAAATCACTAAAGCTTTTGTTTACATTTTTCTTCCTTCTAATATATTTCTTTATTTCACATAACCGAGTTCTTGTTCGAAGTATTCTTTCTCTTGTCAGGATTTGTTCACCCTTCGAAACATATTTCCGGAAATCATCTCTATATGTGCCATGAAGAGAAGCAAAGCTCAACTCGACTCGGCTTGCGGTGCATTATAGTTTCCAAGAAGCGATAGTAGCCGTCGTATAGTCATAGTGTATAGTGAACCGTCTGCAACGCAGTTTCGCTCACGCGATTCATTTCCTCCAGTAAGTTTATTTTCTGCGATAATTATTGCGTTTAGAAAATTAAAAAAATAATTATATGTAAACTACTTGTATAAATTAAAAAAAAAACACTAAACAACGTTGATTGCATTTTTTTGTTATCAAAGTGTTTTGTATCTCAAAAGCCTGGCGTCTTTGTCCACGTGACAGGAATGCTGACCACGTGGCGGCTTAGCAGATACATACTTTTCTCATTAATCAATTAAACAAGGCATAGTTTTGAACATCTCACTTTGAATAACTTGATCTAAGATCAAAATTCTTTTGTGGTTGATCATAAAAAATTGTAAGTGTGTGAGCGTATGTCGAAATTTGCACACTGTAGACTTTAGAGTTTAGAGTATAGACATACAGTACGGTAGAATGCACTCCAACGTATAAACTGTATTGCTCGGTTTGGTGCAGCATTGCATTCCCCTGCGGTGCATTGACTTTTCCCTCCTCCCCTTTCTCAAGCCCCTGTCCCCTCCCCCTCGTGGCTGCCTCCCTCATCCCACTTACCTCGGTGCAACCGCCTCCCGACACAACATCAACATTCCTTCCTCTCTGAGAGTCCCTTCATGGCACGGAGACTACTCGCTACCAGAGTACCAGACGCTTCCCTCCCCTGTCCTCTCACTTCACCAACTATACCCTTCTCCTCACATCCTTCAATCCTTTTCTTCTTTCTCCTAATATTTACGGGTCCTTTTTTACCATCGTAATCGTCTTCGAAAATGCTTTTGCTCTAAAATTCTCAGCTGAAATCTCTGAACTCTCGGCGAATATCTAGAAATGAAGAAGGCGAATAGCTTTAAAAAAAGATGGAAATAACAAACTTACTACTGGACTAGTCGAATTTTATTGACAGGACTGTTTTAATCACTGACTCTTTATTTTTACTGATTGTAAAAATATCTCACCTATGTGTTCTAAAGAATTTGTTGACATATATCAAATATACTTTCTTGTTTTATGAGTCAAAATTAATGGCACACACACTTCTAGGTTATATTGTAAGGTTTATATGCTGTTCAAAATTTCTATCGTAACAAAAAGTGTTTTTGAAGTGAATTTTTGAACTGCTTTGTCTTAAATTTAGAAAAGTGTTATGGATTCAAACACAATTGTTCTAAGTTAAAGAGTTTAAGACTTTAACACCTAATTATCTTAGCTTCAGAATGAAGTCTTAAATTTAATCAACTGGATGATGATCAAGTATTTTTTCTTAGCTGGATGTGGATTAAAAGTCCAATTTTCAATTTAAGAAAAACGTAAAAAAAATTGTTTTATAGCTATTGAGTTACTGAGTCGATACAAAAAAAAAGTTTGATTGGATAAAATTATCCAGTTCAGAGAAAATATAGGGGATGTTTTTTTTCATCTGAGGCAAGGTCGCGTGAACAGTTGTATTGAAGAAAGTCGTAAATTTCAGGGAATTGAAAAAGGAAACTGAAAATAAAATTTAAAAATTGACATGAACAAAGTATATATTGTATATTGGAATTTATATGATTTTTTCAGCTAATAATCTTATTTTTGCAAAATAATGCTTGCGTCCTTTCAAAGCGTCACCTTAAACCTTTCGGCAGTTTATCTTTCCAAAACTAAGCTGAAATTTCATTCCGGGTGCACAGAATTTTTATTCTGATTTTCCGCCGTCTCTCATTTTTCTCTCTCTCTGTATGTAATCATTAGAATCAAGGTCGAAAAGCAATTTTCGAATCTGATTACACTGCGGGGTCGTTGCAGAAAAGAAGTCAAAGTAACAGCTCTGAGATTATAAGGGTCGGTACTATCGCCCTCCTGGTTCACTTTGGGTATGGTCTGAACTCAGGAGGATGAAGAATTGAAGATATTCTGCCTCTTTATAATCTATAATCTATACTAATACACTCTACAGTCTACACCGAGATTTCCAGTTGCAAACGCCTATTTTGGGGAAAGCCATCCCGATTTATTGCATCAATGGAAGAAACTTTTGTGGGCGGAAACTATGTTGTTACAGCGAGAAACTGTCACTTTCTAAAAACTTATCCTTGAACATATCTTGCTTCCCTTGTCCCAACCCCTGTGCACGTAGTTTTCCCTAGAGCCTGGATCCTAGAGACCTAGACGACCTAGACTCTAGAGTCTAGAGTCTAGTCTAGACCTAGGCCCTACGGTCTATCTACGCTATGTTAGGCAGCTGGGGTCCAGTCTTCAAGGACTCACCTGTTAATCTTCCTTTATATCGCACAAGTGACTTCCGCCTACCTGCTAATGAGCCGAGTGCACTTTCGAATTTACAGGGAATTTACGTGATGTGGACAAAGACCTTTATCTGATTATACTATATCACTGTAATCCTCTGGAACTGAGAGGTTTATTGTAGAACGATAAATAACTTTGGAAAACGAAAGTTGAGGTACTAGAACTAGAATAATATTTTGACAATAATCGCCAAGAAAAAAAAAACACAAAGTAACTTTGAAGGAGGTTCAAAATTTCTACTGTCAAATGACAAGAAAATACGAATGCTTTACTTTTACATTAATATATTTATTCGAAAATTATTAATAAACTTATAGCTGAATATTAACACAGGGTGGCCGCTGGACCGGGCTATAGCCGAGAATTTATTTCTTCACTGGGAATTTTATAAATATTTAGAAGAAAAATCTATCCAATCACTTGAAATATCACAAATTATGTATCACATGATGATGTAATTCAATTTTAAAAAAGTTTTTATCCTTTCTGTATTTTGAGAAATTTTTTTCAAATTTAAAATAAGTTCCATTTCAACTTTTTTCAAATATTAAGTTCAGTTGTTAACCTTTTCAATTAAAGTATCATTAAGTTTACAATTTTTTAATATTTATATTTTCCGAACTGAATCTGTATCTTTGAACCGTATAATTGATCAAATTTAAAATAGTCAATTTAACCGCATATAACTGCATTTTATTTAAAATTGTTCTATTGAAAAGTGTGAAAAGCGTCACTTCTAACTTCACTTTTTTCATGTTTAAAATTCAGGAGTTCCACTTTTGAGTTCTTCAATTTGCAATTCGGTTTTTCTTACTTCAAGTGATACAATTTTTAGCTTGAAGAGTTCGATTTTTTCAATTTCGTTCACAATGAAAAATTTTTGCGAACCGGGAAATGTTTAATGTTTAAAAAAAATGTTTAAAAATTTAACAGATCAAATATGGGCTAAAAAAGTTTAAACCTTAAATTTGTTTCTATCTACAATCAACAATCTGAAGATTCGTTTGACGTATTTATTCAGATAGAGGAATCATACGTTTATCGGGCGCTCATACTTTAATACTAATAAGTTATTGCGGTTTTATAAAATGGTAGCTAATTTTTTTGTTAAAAAGAATAAATAAAATGTTAATTGCTAAGATTCATCTTGAAATGTTCTGAACAGTTAAAGGCAATACAAATGAAGGAATTGGTATTAAAATATGTTTTAAGAAATTGACAAAGTTGCCTTTAATATTGACCCAATTTGCGTGATGGTCGTTTTAAGCTAAAAGTCGGTTATTTTCCTCTACAAAATGGGATGAACATGTATTGTACTTTGCCGATTTACTCATCCTATCACCGAAAAAACGATATTCTTATATTGAGAGTGTCATATTCTTACAGGCATATTCTTAGTAATATTCTTAATGGAGTATGCGAAATTCTTAATTTAACAGTATCTTGTAACCAAAGGGATAAAATATTCTTAAATTGAGAATATGAGTGGGGAAAGAAGAAATGCGCAAAGGAAAATGCGCCTTGCTCTGTACAATCATGTCTTTTAATGTTTTGTGCGACGTGCTTTTCGATCAGTTTTCCGAATTCGTAATAAGTGACAAGCTCGAAGAAATGCAACCAATTCTAAGGATGAATCGCATGCGCACATCCACCTCCTTCTCTTTACAGAAAATGTTAGAGTGAGAAAGGTCTGATGTCACGTTGAAGGTGAATACCGGCGTGCCATAACCTCTCTATATTATTTATTCGTTGAAGTGTGACATCAAACTTTTCTCACTTTGACGTTCTCTGCGAAGAGAAAAAGATACAGTTGGAGATAAGCACATGCGATTTATCCTCAGAATTGGTTGCATTTCTTCGAGCTCATCACTTATTGAACAATTAAAAAAGAATATATATTCTTATGGTAACCCAAGTGCGAAGTTAGATACGGCCCAGCACTGGGCTAGTATCGGAAAAAATATTGCCAAAGATCGGCTGACAATATCGCACCGTTGCTGGAATGATAACTCCCGTATGCACTTTGTGGCCAATTCTGGCCCAGACTCTGGCCGCCATCACCCGAGTTAATTGAAAAAAATAAAATAAAAAATCATTCAATTGTTTTTAGGACGCCACTATATATGTAGAGTGAATACATATATTACATTTTTAAATATTATATTACAAATAAAATTTCTAACGCTACGGGGTATCGAACCTACATCTATACCTAAATCTATCGCCTAGCAGTCGGGAGTCTTAACCATTGCGCTAAACCTACAAGTTGAAATTTGATGAAAAAGCCGTCCTCATAAGCTATAGCTCAAAAAAGTTGAAACAATAAATTCAAAACTCTATTTTCCTAATTAAATATTTATTATCATACGACGTTATGTTAATGTAAAATATACGAACTGTTAACAGGAATATCAATAAAATAATTTGTAAGAAATAATTTATATCGATTACAATTTTTCTCCGTGTGATATTTTGTTTTTTCGCGTTTGAGACTACTTCACAACATTCTACAATGACAGGAAAAGTAATTTTTTTATGAACATTAAAATTTTTTAACGACGTAACTTGGAAATTTGACTTTTTTTAATAGCAAATTTTTTTAACTTTCGTGTAAGGTTTGGATTTTAGGTGTTTTAGACCATATTACAACGTTTCAGATTGACATAAAATGTCATTTTTTCTGAACATTTACAATTTTACATAAAGATGGAACTTAGAATTTTTTTCTTTAAAAAAAAAAATAGGAAAAGTGTTGTATTCGCGACAGTTGTATTTATAGTTTCTAGACGTTTTAGAAGACATGAACCATATTTTCAAAGATATTAAAATTTTTTTTTTGAATATTTATACTCTCGGCATAGTACTGCGCCGAGTCCGGGCCCAACTCTGGCACTTTCTCTTAAAACATGGTTTGCCGTAGTAAAAGTCACACTGGGCCCAGTGATGCGCCTTTTATGGGCCAGACTCGGGCTTTTTCTATTAAAACATGTTTAGCCAAAGTAAGGACGAAGTTTGGAACAGCAGTGCGCCGAGTCCTGGCCAAACTCTGGCACGTTCTGTTGAAACATGGTTTGCCGTAGTAAAAGTAATACAGGGCCCAGTAATGTGCCATCATTGGGCCAAATATCGGCGGTAGATCAACAAATTTGAATAGGCAATATAGGCAGCCAGTGCGGGCACAACACTGGACCGATTAAAATGCCGATGTTGGCCCAAAAGCATTAGCCGATCTTTGGCTGCCGAAATTGGACCAAGCCTGGGCCGTGTGTTCAGTTCCGGCAATTCGCACTTGGGAAGAGGGCCTCTATCGTACATTAAAAATATATGTGATAAAAATAGCTAGAATCCAGCCACTGACAACCAGTGAAAAGTGACTTATTCATTAAGTGAAAGTTACACTTTTCAGAGTTGGCAGCACTGCACCACGTCAATTTAGCAGTCATAATAAAAAATATTTTATTAGATTCGATGAAATAATCATAGTAAAAACTTGAAACCCATAAATGTGATCAAATATAAAAAAATGTGAAAAGATTTGATGCTTCTGAATGACAAAAAAGCCTCAAATATTTCTTTACTTTCAAGATTCGACTGTCATGTACACACCCGTCAAGTAAGTACTTTTTATACGAGTCAGAGATCATTTTATTTAAAAAAAAAATTATTTTTGCTACTTAAGTAAAATAATACAAATAACGATTTACTTTAAAACTTAGAGGTTATGTCTCGCATGATTTACTCTGATGTTACTGAATTGATTAGTGAATAAGTCCGGAATTACTGATTAATCAGCGAAATGTCCAACAACTATTTCAATCCGTGAATTTGTCACTGATTCATATTTAGAGAGTATTCTACAGAGAAAGAATTTGATTCAGGGAACGAAAATTTGCTGGTGGTTCTATCACTTATTCTTATTGCCCTTTAGATATGCAATCGATCAAGAGTCGTCTTGTACTCAGGTCCTTCCGCGTCGTTATATATATTATCGACACGGCTCATGCGTTGGTTGCATAATACACCATAAGGCCGCATTAAAGCAGATTAATGGGACGTGCCGGCATGACAGATGCGTTAACAAATACCGTCAGATTTTCCTTCCTATCCTTTTCTCTCGTTCCTGTATATTAACACGCACCTGGTTGAAAAAAGGTACAAATCGATACAAATTGTGGGGCAAGGCGGAATCGGACTAACGACACGTTTCCGTTTCGTAATTGTGGGGAAATGGTACATTTAAATTTAATCGATTTGTGCATTATTTGTGTTGGGCAACGTTAACCACGCCTAGAAAAACATACTGTGTTTAATTTAAATTACTGTAAATTTAAGGAGAGGACACATTTTATATTTTGCATCAGAATTACAGTCAGTTTAATTGAAACTGATATTCAAACTGAGGAAAATATTTACGATGTTTTTTAAAACTCTTCACTGATAGAAACTATTTTCTAGATCCAGACAAAAAAATTGTTTGAATGAACAAGTGCCAGATTTTATTTGTCTAATGAATACGAGAAGTTTTTTGCTCTTCGCATAGATCATAGAATACTGCCATTAATTAAATGGTGCGCGGGGTTGAAATCAACCGGGGTTAGGAAGGATTCCCACTTCATTGCCTGTGGCTTCATAGGGTTAAGCGTGTGAAGAAGAGCTTGAGGAAAGTCCCGTGCATAGAAATTGGTATCTGACCTAGAGTTTAATGTTCAGAATTTTTAGATGACTAAATTTGAGGTGAAGAGGGCTCCAAATCTTTTCAGTCATTCTTTTTTGTCTCGTCGACGGTCCCTTTCGCACAATGGATCCCCCCGAACCCATGGGAATGTTTCAGGATCCCGACCTACGTTTTTGAATCTCCGATCTTCCTGCCACTTACGAAACTGATTCGGTTTTTGTTAGTATTAGAATTTCCATTGGAGTCTAAACTGAAGTCTAAACTCTAAAGCATCACATTCGAATTCATGGGGCTAATGAACTATTATAACAGAGTAACAAATCCCATAAGCTGTCAGTTCACTCTGCAATTAGTAAATGAAAATTAGCACCAAATATATGGAGTGGTCATTTTAATAAGTTTTCCTTTTACTGGTGTTAGGGCTGATTTTACCAACTCAGATTAAATACACTGAGAGAACAGTTCGGATGTGAGTACCTGAGGTTTGGATTTGAGATCCAAAGGGAAACCGAAGGAAAGGCTTTCTCCATATCTTTGGATGTCAGACCCAAACCGTATAGTTCAACTGCACTTGGATGTGGCAAACATTACTTTAGGTGTGAGATCCAAGAAGGTTAGGCGATTCCTTTGGATGTGAGATCCGAAGATAATGGTGCCTCATCTATCTAACTTTAATTATATTATCTAAACCGCATATTTCTCTTAGGAATAAGGATGAAGGAAGAGACTCTTTTCGTATTGCACTTTATGTGTTTTTCAAATAAAAATTCATATTGAAATTAGACAAGGAACCTTAAAATACACCACACAAAAATGTAGGAAACATAATTATTGTCTGAAGCGCATATCGAAGGGTAACATATAAAACCTCGGACAATTTTCCATAAATTGCAAGAGACGGAGTGACTAATTCTGATACAGCAATGAATTCATAATAATCATTGGAATCTTCAACCTCGTAAGCACGATAGTCATTTGCAAATCCTACGGTAAATAAAGTTTTACAGATTATGAGAAGAACACCACTTACATTTTTAGAAACTGTATCAACAACACGAAAGATAAATTCGAACATAACCTTTACGAGAAAAAATATTGATACATAGAGATACACGCACAATTTAAATATATTGTTAATTCACAAATATTGCTAGTAAATTTAAATTATTATATAACATTTTTACATGAATTATAATACAATAGTTCAATGAAAAGCAGTAATTGTAAGGAGCTTGTACAAAAGTTTGTAAAAATCGAAGAGGAACACATACAGTAAACTACAAACTTACCTTTGAAAACTTCGACTTAGGCCTCGAGGCTGGCGTGTATCAGAAAGTTAAAGGTTACCTCTTCCATTGCAAAATTTAAAAAACAGTCCAAAAGAAGCTGGATGTACTTAAATCTTTACTTTGAAACAATCTTTAAAGCCGTAGTGCGTTGGCGTCGCGTCGTTACAGAAAGCTTCTATGCTAGCGTCTGAACCTGGCTCCAATCGGTCACTCTCGCATCACTGGGGCGCGCCACTATAGGGAAGGGTGTATCAGCTATACGGTAGAGTGTAGCATTTATACCTTTGGATATCCCATCCAAAGCTTGCCGTGGATGTAATTTCTGAATGTCTTTGGATCTTAAAACCAAGTTATAAGTCTGTTATCAGAGCTCGAGTGTTCCCACATCCAAGAGCCAAGCTCCAAATGGAATAAGGGTCCCATATCCAAACCTGTTCTCTCAGTGTACATTATTAGCTCATGATTATTTTTTAATCGAGGCTTTAATCATGATTAAATTGTAATGCGTTCCACCATGGACATTTTAACTATGATTAGCTAATCATATACCCTTTTCGTACTAACTCTGATATTCTCTTGTAAGGGCGATTCTGATTGGCTGCTACAATAAGGACGTTTAAGTTTCTTGCGCGCGCACGGTACAAACTGACAAAGACCTTAACCCAGTCATGTGACATCCAGCAGAATTCTTTTTTGTCAATAAGTGAAATAATTTTACGTGGATGTAATATATTAAAATGTTATAAATTTCCATCACTATTTCAGTGCGAAACCCAATAATGTGAGTTATTGAGGCATTGATAGTGATTAATTAAAGGTGCTCACAAATATTTGATGCATATATGAAAAACATACAAGAAGGAAGCTTCGTGATGCGCACTGCGAGGTTACATTGGTTAAATATTTATTTTCAGCTCTGTAAAATGAATTTACGGTATTGAATTCCCATTTCGTTAACTTATATATTTTACATATATTATTGTTTTTAAAATAAATTATCTCTTCCAAAGATGTGAGAGAAACAGTAGGTAAGAAAAGTGAGCCTATAGGAACACAATTTATTTTGGCCTCATAGTTTCTTGCATCTACATATTGATAAAAACAAAAGCTCAGATATGATGAAAATTATTACAAAAATGATCCACGTTCGCTCTGAACATGCACCAAATGCTCAAATACAAACTTCAATTTTGAGGTTCTAGCTCACGGTGGTCGGGAAGCAAAAAAAAGTCTGCTTGAAACATTTAAGAAGAGTGAAAGTGGCATGTTCTTTCTGGTACCTTTGAGTGCTCAAAAATCGCTGGGACAAAATCTGAATGGATCCTGTTCGCCAGAAAATCACTATTTTGTTCAGTCAAAAGTACCAATTATCGGTTTTTGAGAATATCTCCTCAAAGATGTATTTTATCGCAGAAGTTTTTATCACGTGACTTACAGAAAATTAAATTCCCTTTCAAACGAGCCCTATAACTTAAAAAAAATATGCATTAGTTTACCAAGGTAGAGCGCATATCAGTAGGGCATAAATATCGACAATCGATTTTCGGGAATATCTCCTAAAAGTATGTATCTTATTATGAAAGTACTTTGTATGTGATTTGTAGAAAATTTGATGACCTTCAAAATGAGCCCTATAATTTTGAAAAATATTCATTGGTTACCGAGATAGAGCGCATATTAATGAAGGCAATTAGTGAAAAAATCGGTTTTTGCGAGATACCGCCTCATGAATGTATTTTATCCATAATATAATTATTGGTATTTAAATTTTCTACAACTCATATAGGATGTACTTTCGTAATAAGATACATCCTTTTAGGAGATATTCCCGAAAATCGATTGTCGGTATTTATGGCCTACTGATATGCGCTCTATCTCGGTAACCAATGCATTATAGGGCTCCTTTGGAAGGGAATTTAATTTTCTACAAGTCACATGATAAACACTTCTGCGATAAAGTACATGTTTGAGGGGATATTCTCAAAAACCGATAATTATTGGTACTTTTGACTTAACAAATGAGTGATTTTCTGGCGAACAGGATCTATTCAGATTTTGTCTCAACGATTTTTGAGCACTCAAAGGTACCAGAAAGAGCATGCCACATTCACTCTTTTTAAATGTTTCAAGCAGACTTTTTTTTGCTTCCCGACCACCGTGAGCTGTTCTGCCAAACAGCGTTAATCGCCAATTAACTTCGTTAACCGGCGAAACGGTGATTAACTCTCTTTAATCATACTTTAGAAGATGGTGGAACGCAAGGTACTAATTAAATTAGACTAATCGAGGATTAGCATCTTAATCAGAGTTGGTGAATTCGGCCCGGAGTGTATATTTTCATGAACATTATTGTTGTTTTCATTAATGCATGTTTGGTTCTTCCTTGACAAGTATACCAAAATGTACCTAAAAATTAGCGTTATACTCTATCCTTTAAACTTCTTTCCAATATTTGAGTCGAAGCACTATAAACTGTAAAACGCAGTTTGATATATAGTCCGTGTGCAGTTATAGATATAGTGTCCTTTGTTGTTCCGCATCAGGCGCTTTGAGATAACGGCCAACTTCCGGTTCTTCGAAGTAGTAGAAGTAGACGAGGAACCATCATATAGGCCTTTGCAGAATATATATTTATATATTTTCTGTGTCAACTGCGTTCTGATAATTATCACAATTTTTTTAATGAGCCCGCACTAAATTATTTTTCATTTCTGGGTTTTTTTTTGTAAGTGTAACTTTAATCGGGACATCATATTTGAAGGTGGGACAATTGGACGGAAATCCATTTCGTATGTATTATAAACTCCTTTCTCAACACGCCTTTTATAGTATAACACATTTCAATCAAAGCAAGTGCTGCTGTATGCTCCATT
>CAKNXH010061527.1:84656-156784 GCA_932178445.1 Andricus quercusramuli
ATATATATATATACATGTAGAATTTACTCAAACTTAAATTTAGAGAGTAATTCAGAAGAATTGCGCAGTTTTTAAATATATATATATATTGAATGCTCCTATTTAAAAAGCAATAAATCGCCACGGCTGCCAACTACTAAACAGTGATAAACCACCTTCTGCGTTAATAAAAACACAACTCATCATTAGCCTCAATATCAAGTTATTTTTTTGTTACACACGCCGGCAAGTGTTCAATTTCCGAGGCTTGTACGCAGTGTGCGGAAAGTGCCTACTGTTCTTGAACCGTGCGATGAAGTAACTTTTTTAACTCCTGCACTTGCTCACTCAGAGGAAGACACTTTTTTTAACTACCACGCCTGCGCACTCTAATATCATAAAGAATTATTATAAATGATCAAAAGAATCTGGCATACCTCGGTACCTATCCTAAAAGTGTTACATTTGGGTTAGGTACCTTCATTACTGTGAAAAAAACGCAGACTTATATATTCGATCGCATTCAATGTAAAGTACAAATTACAGCTCATTATCTAAACTCCACTAATTTTTACTGAAATCTAATACTGATAGCAATGTTTGGCTCGGACAACAAAGTATGTAATTTTCTTACTCGTAATGCATTCCAATTTTTTGGGTTCATCCAAATTGCTGTTAGCATAGCACAATTTTTTGTTAAAAAAACACAAATTTTGATGGGCCAATAAAACAACATTTTGTTCCACGAATATTTTTCTCGGTGAATGGCACTCTCTAAATCTGAATTAGTAGTTCTCACTAATGAAATAGTAAGAACTTCTTTATCATTTTGCTGTAGTGAGCACTTATTTAAGGATCGGCAAAAATGATTACCAAAGCAATTAAAAAATTACTGCTTACTGTTTCATTGATAGAAAACTACTAATTCAGACGTAGAAAGCTCATTTGACTAGATTAACTAGTTAAAAGAAACAAATTTTCAGTACAATTTCACTTAGCCAAAGTTCCGAGAATCAAAATTCTGGTTAAAATGACCAGCATTTATTTTTTCGGGTTGCCATGTCGTATATAAGTCGTTTTTACATTTTTAACCAACTTACAACGACGTTGCGCTGCTCCATAATATTACAAAAATTTAAATTGTATTTAACCACTTCTGTTAAAGTTAGACTTGCAGTTAATCCATATATGGTAAAAGAATTTAAGAATTCAAAATGGCAGATGCAATATGGCGGATAGTAATGAACAGTAATTAATAATAAATTTGGATTATTATTTTGTTATTGTCTATACGTCCAGACAAAAGCCACGCCCCCGTCTCGTTTCCAGCTCACTCTTCACCTTGCCAAGTCTGTACGTTTAGACTCGATCGTGTTATAAACTTACATGAACATACGGACTGTCCGACCGTTCAGACTCGGCCTATTATTTTATCATTACCAATGTTGAGAAATTAAAAATAATGGATTAAATACATGGCTAATCGGGATTTAGAAAAATATTAAATTTGGATAATTACTGTAAAAAAGGAATTGTACATTTTCTGTTAGATCTAAAAGCTGCAAATACTTAGGAAATTCTTACTAATTCAGATTTATAGAGAGAAAAATTTAATGCAAAATAACTATAATACTTTTTTTTTAACATTAAAACTTAATAATTTCACTGATACGTATAAATGTGTTGAAAATGTTCTCTCGTATTCTACGTAATTATGAAGTACACATCTATTCTGTGGGATCAATCACCATAATTTTGTGTGCATGTGAATTTACAGAATTTTACAATTTTAGCCTTAAATAATGATGAAAATAGCTTGCGTAAAAATGGCGGAGACCGAAATGCATGTGAAGTTTAAAATTTCTCCTTATTATCATGCATTCTCAAGACTGTGATGATTCTATTCTACATTATTAAGACTAGCATCATTAGACAATGAGAATAATATGAAAATTTTGTATTTTAGGGCCATGTATCAAAATAAGGGTCACTTAACGTTGGTAAATAATCGCTATATAATATATAGCGATATCTATGTTATAGATATAGTATAGATTCATTTCTACAACCATACATGGTCTTATTAATATGGGAATTATTTTGAAATTAAAATTATAATATAAAAGTATTTGTTTTTTAATGTTATTACATTAAACAACATTAATATTAGTAAATCTTACAAGTCATAATAAATAATAATATACTCGTTTTAAACTATAACAAAATGTCACGCATGGTTTAAGAAGGATGTGGACGTATAAACATTACATTTTACAGCGATTGAATTGAAATACGGAAATTTGTATGCTTATTTCGTTTTGAGTTATAGTTATTTTAAAGAAGTAAGTAATTTTTGTGATTTAAACATGTTTAAAACAATATATTTGCGTCGCCATTCTCGCGGTCAACTTCATCCATCTTGTTTTTAAGTCGTAAAGGTAACTTCATCATAGTTCATTTGAAGGTACCCATTTAAACAATCTTGACACGGGTAATATATATTACATTCTATGCTACAGGCTATCCTCATTCAAAATTACACCCTTCGCTTTGGGGCTATCTATAAATTACGTATCAGTTTTTTTGGGTGGTGGGCGTCCGGGAAAATTGTACATTAGGGGGAAGGGATAACAGTTTTACAGAGTTTGATTTTGTATCCCTTTATTTCAATATACATGCATGAAATAATAATAAAAATTTTCTAATTAGTTGAAAATAGTATTAAATTTTAGATACAAATGTATATTAAAATTTATATCTGAAGCATATGAAATCGCTGTTAGGAGCGTGTATATTAAATTTCGTATACATTCATGATAATCACTCAAATCATTCCATTTTACACAAAATAAAAATAATATCAGTAGTCATTTTCAATTCTTAATAATAAAATATGATACCTTCTTCCAGTCAACCATAATTAAAATTGGATTTCAAGTCGAAAAGTTTAATTATGCAAATAAATAACCGACCTAACAGACAATCAACTATATCGACATTAGTTTTCTACCATTTAAGTTAAATTTTGAAAAAAGTTCCAGACGTACGTTGCAACTTCAATTATAAAAAATCAATTCAATCGACGAATTCTAGAATATTACTTCGATTGCGAATATTTGACAAGATTTAAAGAAATGAAAGCACTTTGAGTTTGCAAGCACACTGCTATACCGACCTGTATATTATATTTAGTATACAATGTGCAGCTTTTCATATTTTAATGTATATTAAATTTCAACTACCGTTTATGCAAATGACTTCATATACCTTCGTATGAAATTTAATACCGATTTTTCTAACAGTAAAAACATGGATGTAAATATTTGTGAACATTTTGTAACATAGCTTGAGGAAGGGGGACTAATCATATCCTTAAACATCTTTTCATACTAGAGGAGGGGTCAAAAATGGGCAAAAAAATGTGTTACTCAATTTATAAATGGCCCCCTTTTGGATGCAGTAATTATCGGAAATACTTTCGGTCCTTTTGGACTCGAAATTTTAAACTTCAGATTCGTGAATAATTATATTTATTGCAAAGATACATAATAATATTTTATAATTTAATTAAAAAAATTAATTTCACTTGTTGCCTGATTTTACATTCTGGAAATCAAATGGATTTGAAATTAATAGATAAGCCCAAAACAGCCATTATTAATGCAAATTATTTCACATGCATTGCCGCGTTGAAAATCGGTTTATGCATACTAAGGAAATTTATCACAAATTGTCTATTCTATGCCTTTCTAGCTAACAAGTTTGCCCTGTATTTATGTTTAAAGTTAAATGGAGGTCGAATTGGGAACGTGGTACCTCTAGGAAACTCGATTAAACTCTCTAGTATGACATTTCCTGCGGCCCAATGCGAATTTCGTATGTGTGCCTATCAATCGTGGTTAGGTTGCGTCCGTATTATAAAACATATATATGTATACTATCAGGGTGTCTAGCGGACCGGGAAACCGGGCAAAACCCTGGAATTTTATTGGACCGTGAAAAAACCGGGAAAACCCCGGGAATTTTGCTTATGACCGGAAATTTTTTGTATTTGATCGAAAAATCGACTTTTTTCTACTTTATTTTATTTTTATTCCATTTCCACTTTATCTACAGTCGCAAGGTTCCTTCTTATGCTTATCCTAAGTACCTATTTATGTAATTTTTGACATTCTCATCCTAATGAGAATGTGAAATTTGTCTTAGTCGGGTTTCATCAAATCTCCACGTTTTAAGACCCACTAAGTCAGAAAAAAACAATTTTTATGAAGGTAAACTCTGTAAATCTGTAGTCTGAAATCTGTCTGTAGTCTGTCTGCAGTCTGTACACACTTTTTTAAGACCTAAAAGAAAAAGACAAGTTCGTCAGTCAGCTATTTTGGATCCAAATTCAAAAAGTTATAGCATTTTCTAACTTTTTGAGACCATTTTTTTAAGAGTTGAAAATTCTATGTACCTACAAGATTATCATAACAACTTTTTGAGTTTTCTTCAAAAAATCGAACATTCAAATTGTGTGCTCGAGCAGCGAGCAGATTTTTTCTATGTATATTATGTTGAAATTCCTATTTCTATGTACACATGGACTTCAAAAAATCACAAAAAGACATCTAAAACTTGGTCGGGGAAAAAATATTTGACCGGGAAAAAACCGGGAAAACCCCCGGAATTTCAAATTGCCTGATCACTAGACACTCCAAAATGATGCTATTCAAAACATTCGGTAGGGGGAGAAAATGATAACGAAATTTAAATCTACAGAAAAAACTTCTGTCACTTTCACGTGACTCTTTCTCTAATAAAAAATCGAATATGTTCTGTTGTTATGCAATTTCGATTATAAATTCTATCCCTACAATATACACTGAAAAAAGTAATTTTTGGAACCAAGTAAATACATTATTTACTTGAATCCTATTTCTTATCATCAGACAAATATCTTTAAACGGTAGTAATCTTTATTTAAATCAGACACATATCTTCTGTTGATCTAAAGGAATGAATTATCTTGCAATACTTTCGTGATTCAAATAAATATTTCTTTCATTGAAGAAAACAGGGATCCGACCCAAACGAAACAAAATACTTTCGTGATTTTCGTTCTGTTTTCATACTGCCAAAACGTAACTATATTCACTCGACTTAGGTTACGTTATTCAAACTACCGAAATTGTAACCAAATTTTTTAATCACGCGTAATTGTGAAAAATAGTTTATTCGAATCCTTTTGCACCTCATGTAAATATTAAAAGGCAGACGGGTAAAATATCAAGTTATAACAATTTCGTTTTTAATTTTGTTCCAATCTGTCAAAACTTAACGGAAAGTAAACAAAGGATTCGGTACTTTTTGGATAACGTAACGAAACGATAGTTTTGGACGGGTCCCTGGAAGAATATGATTTCTTTTATTCAAAATGTCAAGATTCTTTGAAATTTGATTCGTTCAAAGAAATATTTAATTGATTCAATGAGTTTGATTCTTTGATTTGATTCGGACGCATTTGTATCAGTTATTTGTGCCTACTTGAACAAAGTCTTTAGGTTTATTTAAATCAAAGAAAGGATGGTTTAATTCAAAATAATATTATTTAAATTAAAAATATATTTATTTCTTACAAGGAGTTCTTCATGCATTTTTGCCAATGAAGCAATTATTTAGATGAACAAGATATTGTGTTTATATAAATATTTATTTCTTTAGCTGAAATAAATATTTAATTTGCTTACTAGAATTGAATTATTCGTAACAAATAAACATTTATTCCAACGAAGTCATTACTTTTTTTAAATCAAACATTTATGAATTTGGTGTAATTTGTTTCAATTGAATACTTCTTCAAATTAAGGAAATATGTTGTTGAATTCAGTATCCATGTTTTTTTTATTGCTTTCCGTTGTTTCCATGTCGCGGAAGCGTTGTGCTCATCGATGTAGACTTTACACTCGACGGACCCAAGTTCGATTCCTACTGGAGGTGGCGTTTTCGTCGAATTTTTCTGTTTCAGGTTCATCAAGTTTTTAAATTATGTGAATTGTTTCAATTAAATATATTTAATAATAACAATGTTAATTATAATAAGGTCATCCACAAAAATTTTGTTTGCCTTATAGTTGAATTTTTTATAAACTTTGACTCCCAAAGAATTAAAATATGTTTTAATTTAAATTCATTTTAATTTACTTATAAAAGATTCTATTTGAAAAAATGTTACAAGATTCGTTTTGCGTCCAGTAACATAAAATACCTTAAGTTGTTACACTTTAAATACAGAAAATGTATCTTCAAACGGGGTGATTTCGAACGTGTCGGGTAAATTCGTACACTCCTAAATGGATAGGATAAATTACTCATAACTGTTCCAAGAATCAGGAATCATGTCAAGTCTTAACTGGTTCTAGATTCTGGTAAAACCACCCACCTGAAGTAATTTAAGCTATCAATTTAGGAATTTCCGAATTTACCCCACATGTCCGAAAATACCCCGTTTGTGGTACTAAAATTCAGAGATGAACTATTAGTTACTTGAATCGATTGATACATTCTGTACTGAATTTAGGTACCCTTTTGAATTTAAGTTGCAACATTTTTAAGTATTCTTTTTTACTGTGTGGTCGTTATATACTAATGGCAGAAAGAATGAAAAATTGGTCATTGAGTCATCAGAGCAAAGTCAGTGAATTTTAAAAAAGAAATTTCGCTGCCGCCCTGAATTAGCAAGTGTCAGGCAATTATAAAACGTATAGATTTATTTTAATTCACCTTTTTTAATTCCCACTTTTTCCCCTTTTACATGTAATTTCATCATTACATTCAAATGTAATTATTTTTTGCTAAAATAATAAAAATTACCTGCTTGTACAATTTTGGATCATTAGATTTCAAAGAAGATTCTTAATTTTTTTAAAAACATTTTTAGATTACGTTGGCGTTTTACATTGAAAATGGGCATTTTCAAACTAAAATCGTCATTATTTGAACAAGATTTAGAATCTTTAACATTTTTAGATCACGATAGTGTATTTTTCGTTAGAAATTGGTGTTTTCAATTTTAAAATTGTATTATGAAGAAAATTCAAAACTTTTTAACCATTTTAGGTTATATTGACGTTCAACATCGGAAATCGGTATTTTTAGTAAAAAATTATTAGATTTCAAAGAAGATAATAATATTTGCACCGGAAATGTCGTTATAGATTTCATAGATTCCCAATTCTTAAATAATTAAAAATTATGTTAGGGTTTTTCCTGGAAACCGTCTATTTACCAAGATTTATAATTTAAAAAAATTGTTATGTTATGAGAGTTGTCTGCCGAAAGTTAGTATTTTTAATTTGAAAAAAAGATTTTTCAGATTCAGTCATTAAATTTACAACTTTTTGTGTTGTTAGCATTTTTCGCTGGAAATCAGTGATTTTAAACCAAAAACATTAGTTTTAAAAGGAACAGTATTTACAATATTTATACGATAATAGGGTTACGTTATCATTTTTAACGATTGTGATTTATTTGTTGCAATTAAAATAAAAACTAGGCATCCTATCAAAACATTATTTATAACAATTTTGTAGATTTCTTTTGGCTGAACAACTTTTGTCTATTCATTTTTTTTAGCATTTTGTGTTGGGCTTCAAAAAATGTAGTTTTGTCAATTTTTAATATTATTGTATACAATTAAAACAAAAATTACGCGTCCTATCAAAAATGATTAAGAACAAATTTGCAGATATTTTTTGGGTGAACAATTTTCGTTAACTTATTTCTTATCGTATCTCACATAGTTTGACCGCAAAATAGAATTTTTTATTTTTAACGTCATTTTTCGCCATTAAAACGGAAAATATGCATCTTATAAAAAAAATGCCCTGAAGAAAACTTGATCACCTTTCTGAGATTAAAAATGTTCCTTCTTAACAGTGTTTTCGTGTCTCGTACAGTTTTTCTGGAAAATGGAATTTTTTATTTTTGTAACTGCATTTTCCATGGATAAAACCAGAACATCTGGTCAAAAATGACTGGTTTACTATAACTCGTCCTTTATTTTTGTGCCTTAAAACAATTTACCAATCCAATCTGATCAGTTTTTCGAATGTTACCGTGTTTACAAGATACGGACATGCATGCATACATACATACTCACATACATACTTTGTAAAAATATTTTTTTCTGACTCAAGGGGTTTCAAAACGTGGAGAGTTGATGAAAACCGACGAAGTCAAATTTTACATGAAGCTAATACCTTCTCATTATGATGAGAATCTAAAAATAATGACAAAATTTTTTCAGATTATCATTATTCTTTAGATTAGCATTAAGAGTCATTAAATTTACAGTTTATGTAAACAATTCTATTTCGCTGGTGCTTTAGAATAGAAATCGGTACTTTTAATAATAAAAAAAAAAGTTTGGAATTCAAAGAATATATTTTCTTACGATTTTAGGTTATTTTAACATGTTTGGCGGGAAATGGGTGAGTTTAAACATAAAGCGTACCTTAGGTTTAAAAGAAGATTTAGAATCCTACATCATTTTTTGTTGTGTTATGTTAGTAATTTTCATCTACAAATGCTTTTGTTGTAAGAAATCCTTAGATTACATGGAATATTTACAATATTTAAACAATAATGGGGTGTGTTAGCATTTTTTTACCGGAAATTTGTCACTTTAAACAAAAATAATTTGACATTCACAATTAAATTAAAAATTTTGAACAAATTTAGATTATATTAGTCGGAAATCGGTATTTTTACATAAAAGTGCAATGGTTTATTTTTCATACATTGTCTTAAATATTATAGAAAGAATGTTTCTTTTTTTCAATATGTACAAATAAATGTTTAATATTTTCCATTTTTCATGAAAAAATACCCTATTGCCTTTTTTTGAGCTCCTTTTGTGTATGTACGATAAAGATAGACATACTCTCGTCTTCTCAGGCCAGTCCGAAAGATAATCTTAGAAAATTAAACGAAAATGATAAATTGAATATTGATAATTGCAAGGAATATTCTATAAGATAGATAGAATATAAATAGAAAAATTGCAACTAATAAATTTCCCAGTTGATCTTTCTGTTGCACCCCAAGACCAAAATCTGATTTGTTTGAACATCTGGCGCGAAATTGGAAAAGCGGACGCACGATGCGAGTTTTCCATGCACTGCGCAGTTAGGCTGGAGGAGAATCGCATGCACGACGCAGTCGGCGCGTTTACGCAAATGGCGGAGAGCGGAGTGGAAGAGCAGTAAAGTGCGATGAGAAAAGAGTACTAGTACGGCGAGCGAGTAAACCATGGCGGCCATGTTTGCGCGGGTGAGGTAGGCGTGGCGGGCGGTCTCCAACAAGTTTGGTGAAAGTCTTCCCCCCACCATAACATGTTGAGCCTACGGTGGGGTCGCAAACCGATTTCTCGTTGGTACGCCACCTCTTTCTACGCCACTTATCTCCCCTCCACTGTCCATTCAATGGAAGGGCGCCAGTTTCCGACTTCTTTCCTGGATTTGATCCGCTGTAGCTATACGTTGCTGAGGGGGAGTTTCGTCGTAGTCACTATTCGCGCCCCTAAAACCTCTACCCCCTATGTACAATATTTTTCCCAACTACATATATTCTTCAAAAATATTATTTCAAAAATTCAAAATCAATTTGTTTCATACGCTGTAGAATTGCTCTGAAAGTTACTGTTTTGATAGAAAATTATTCTTTCATAGTAGAAAAGTTATCTTGGTTAAAAATTCAATTATGTGGTTACAAATTAAACTATTTTGGTAGAAAATTTGTCTTTAGTTCTCGCTTTGGATTGAAAATTCAACTATTCAGTTGAAAATTCCACTATTTTGTTGAAGATTCGTCTTTTTTGCTTGAAAATTCAACTGTTTGGTGTTTGGTTGAAAAATCATCTTTATTTGTTAAAAATTATACTTTCTGTTGAAAAGTCGCCTCTTTTGATTGAAGGTTCAATTGTTTGATTGAAAATTAATTTTTTGAAATTAACTGTTTAATTTAAAAAATATCTTCGTCGGTTGAGAATTATCTTTTTTGTTGAAAATTCACCTTGTCATGTTGATAATTCAACTGCCTTCTAAAAAGTTCGTCTTTTTTATTTGAAAACTCAATAGTTCGTTTAAAAATGCAACTGTTCGTATACTTTAATTTAAATCTTTTTGGGTAGAAAAATCGCCCTTTTTATGTTGAAAATTGAACTGATTGGTTAAAAATTCTATTATTTTCTTAGAAAGTCATATTTTTTGTTCAAAAATTCAACCTTTTGGGTTGAACTTCGACTTTTGATTGTATTTTTGGGTTAAAAATTCAACTTTTACCGTATAAGACATCATTTCTTGTTGAAAAATTACCTTTTCAGGTTGATAATAATTGAACTGTCTTATATGCACAAATTCGTATTTTTTGTTTGAAAAATGAACTGTATGGTTGAATTTTAATCTTTTTGAGTTCAAAATTCGTTAATTTGTTTGAAAATTTGCCTTTTTAAGTTGAAAATTCAACTAATTGGTTAAACATTAAATTATTTTGTCATTAAGTCATCTTTTTTCGTCGAAAATTGAGCTATTTTGTTAAGCGTTCCCCTTTTTAAATTGAAAATTCTTCTTTTCTTTATTGGCAGTTCATCTTTTCAGGTTGATAATTCAACTGTCGACTAAAAACTTCGTCTTTTCAAAATTCCTTTTGGGGTTGTCAATTCATCTCTTTCGGTGGAAAATTCCACTATTTTGTTGAAAATTCAATATATTTCGTTTTTAAATCTTGAGAATTTAGAACTAGATAGAAATTAAAATAGTACCTGTATAATTATTTTATTTAAAAGAATTTATTCTCCTATTTTCGTGAAAGAACCTCCTATTTTTCCTGGATTGAGCGCATGTTGGGCTGTGAAGTGTTTAGTTACTATTCGTATGACGAGAAAAAATTGTAAAAACTGGAAATTTTTTCCTACGATGAAAGTGGCGACATTTAATTTGTATAATTAAAATTTGTGAAATTAATAGTACTTGATCATTTTGAATATTTTCTTGTGAGATCGCTTTTTTTGTAAGCCCGTAGAATTAAACTAATTGAAATTAGAAGTTCAACTTTATGTTTTAATCATTATTAAATGATTAAATGAAAAGTTTTGGAATCAAACATTATTGAAGCTTTAGTTTGGAAAGTTGAAAATTCAGTTAAGTTCAATAAATTATGGATGCTTTGATTTTCAGTTTAGTTTTCATTGCATGAAATGAAAAAAAATCTACAGCTTTAACTGTTTGAACGTTTTAATTTCAGTGACGGGAAACATTTTTTGCCAAACCGGAAAATGAACGAAAATTTTTTTCGCCGATAAAAAATCGTAACTGAACATAATGTAGCATTCTGAAAATTGTTACGCCTTACAGTTGGTTTCTTTGAAGGTTTAATTTTCTATTTTAAGATCTTGGCATAAAAGTTCAGTAAATTATATAGAACATTTAACATTTAAAAATATTGCATTTTAATTTTAATTTCGTTTGATTCCATGTATAAAAGATTCTATGTATTGAAAATGTTTAAAAATTCGAATCCTTGCATTTGATTTATAATAGTCAGGGAAAATAAAAAATTTGACAGGAAAAACTCATTGAAAAGTCAGGGGATTTTCAAAATGAAGTTTTGTGACCACCCTGTAATACTGGGAATTTTGTAAAATTTACCAAAATATCGTTCTTTTCTACGAAAAAGTATTTTTAATAGTTCTGCTGCTAATCATTTATTGCTAATTATTATAGTAGAAAGTTAAGATATTCCTTGATTTAATATTTATGAAGCGTTTCAAATTGGGTAATCTAAATTTTCAGATTGATACTAATAATTTTAATTTCTTTTATATTAGTAGTTATTTTTTAACCACTTCAGAGATTGTAGTGGTTCTCAACCGGCCTTGTTACGAATATTCGCATATCGTTTTTACTTCGCATCAAGTGAATGTTACTTTCCTTCCTGACTTTTAAGAATTTAGCAACATCTCGTAAATGTTATAATAGCATTGTACGAGAGTAATTAATGCCATTGAAATATATGAACATAATATTACAATATTACAATTTGTTGTCAATTTTATATTTATTTTTCAGACAAATGGTGGGCAGGATCCTGCTGGAATACTTTAAGTCCGCCGTGGATACAAATAGCGAATTGAATGTCGACGAGGTTTTCAATACCGTTCACCAGATCGTCAGCGATCCAGGTATGTTATTAAATTTATTAAAATTTTGAATTGTATTAATAAGAGTCATAAATATTATTTGATTTCGACTACTAAAACAAACGTGGCATGATAAAGTAGCAGTCACTGACTCATTTAGTTAATATGACCGGATCCGTGACTTTCGTTTCTCTTTTTTCATAAAATACCTGCACTGACTCATGTTTAATTTGAAAATCAGACATAAGGTGGAATTTGGCTCTTGTATTTCGTTCGCATCGAGAGAAAGAAAATATTATGAAAAAGAATAAACTGGTTTTTCCATTTCCAACCAAGGGAGTGTATTGAAATTAACTTCTTTCACACACTCGTGTATAGCTTATTATTGTTCTTGCACCTCTATCTTCTAAACACTTTTTTAACATCAAGAAGCTGGCTTATGTTCTCAATTTGCCATCTAACAGACTGTATGCAAATTGTACGAGTGTAGTTAACAACTAATTGTTGCACCATAACATCGCATTGTTCTGATTTGATATCTAACTAGCTGAATTTACATAATTGAATTGTGAATTTCAATTTGTTTTTGATGTTTAATTTTGCTTGCAACTTTGCCTACGGGTTATATATATATATATATATATATATATATATATATATATATTGATTTATTTATTTGCACCTGCTCATTTGCATAATTAATCGAAAATACATAAATAACTAAAATAACTGAGAATGTATCTAATGTGCAACAGGATTGAAAAATTATCGAACTGAGCCAAATCCTTGTTAGATGCACAAGACTCAGAAATCAGAACTCTAAAAGTCGAAAATCTCTATAAAGACTTCTGGAACTGAAATGTCGTTTTAAGTTTGCTTCGCACGTGTACAAACAATTTGCACCTAGCAAGTTATTTTTTTATTGCACTAGTATCTTTATATTTTATAAATAAATATTATGTTTAAACTTACGATTTTCTACTTGTACAGGTAATTTTTCTTTCAGATGTAATTGTCTCTTTCTTGTACCATTCTCACTTCTTTTATTAGTGCGTTTAAATAATTTATGTCAACTTTCATGTACAGTTTTTTTTCAAATACTGTATTTGAAAATTTTAATTGAAAATCATTTATTTTTTAGATTTCCAATTCAAATTGATTCATTCAGGCTTTGGTTTCAACCATTTTTAATTTTTAAATTATAGCAAGGTTCAAAACTTTTCGATAGATTTTTGCAACCTATTGAAAATCGTTACGCCTTCATGTGAATGATTAAATTTCTATTTTAACTACTATAGTTAAAAGAGATTAAAATAAACATGCAGAACATTTGTAGATGGAGCCGTATTTAATTTATATAATTTCAATATTTTCAAAAGTGCAGTGGTGACATTTTTCGCCTAAAATTATCTTTACCTAAAGAAGGCCGTCTGAAGTCAAAACAGTTACTACATCCCACTCAAGATTAAAAATAGACTCAGTTCCTTTTGAGAGAATAACGCAGGCAGGGAATGCAGCTGGCTGATAAAAAAAGGGGGTAAGGTGACGAAAGACTGCCCTGTACTTCCGGTGAGGCACGTGCTCAACCGGAAGTCATGCAAGAGAGTGAGAAGATCCGAGTGAGGACGATAAGGATGAAGAGGGAAGCTTTACGTGTCGGAATATGTTTTATATATAGTGGCAAAAACGCCAGGACCCCACCCCCATAGCGCGTGCCCACTGCCAACCCCTTTCCCCTAATGTCTTCACCTCTCTAGAAATGGAACAGGAGGTATGAGGACGGCGATTTGTCAAGCTCAGCTGAGAGGGCAGCACCGTGAGTGGTGATGTACCTTGTACACAAGAACAAGGCATTATCTACTGTTTCCTTAGTTTTTTATTATTTGGAAAGCGATTTGCTCCTTTATTTGTACACCCAAATGCCACATGCAGACCTGGCATTTCGAAAATAGTGCTTGAAACAATCACCTCAAAGCTGCGTTATGAAGGACCGATATAATTCGAATAGCAGACGTTACCACCGTTGGAACCATGGAGAATAGACATAAGGAGACCAAAGTAGTGTAACCGAAAATGAGCAAATTTTAGTTGTATGATAATGTTTACACTACTTCCCGTTCCCGTGCTAGGCGCTAGTGTCGCACGCGTATTGAGCGGCGGCTGTTTTTGTTTTGTTGACATTGAAAGATTCTGAATTATTCACGATTGTGATATGTGATTCACAGAGGTAAATTGTCATTGACATAAAACAAGAGTTAAATAATTAAAATAATTGTATCCACCGCGAAACATATTTTTTTGAAGTGTGTGTGTGTGTAACTGTAGAGATCCTGCAATGGACGAATTATTGCGCTAACGAATTAATATAACCTTTGCGTTATAAACATTTAAATAGAGAATAATTAAGATTTTGATTTGAACGTGAAAGTCAGGATTATTGTATTTGATGAATATTGAATTTTTCATCAGTTTAAAATGCACCAAAGGTTTCCTTTTGAATACATGACTCAACAAATTGTTTAAATGATTTAGGAATTTGGTATTTATGCTTGAGCCTTGAGGTTATATTTACACGGACCATGACGGCGGCCATTTTTACGCGTACCACACTAGCGCCGCGCTCGAGAAGATCTAGCATTTCGATGCGTTATTGTACATCCGACAGAAAAATGCTCGTTTTTGGTGAAGTCAATGTACAGGACTTTGGTCTCCTTATGTCTATTCTCCATGGTTGGAACCGTCTTCTTGTGTATCACCAGACGCACTAGCGACCCTAGCGGCCGCAAGTGTCAGTCGCCGTCCCCATATAATAGAAAGAGAAACCTCTTTCACCTCCTTTTCTCTCGCTTTTACTCTTCCTAAGCAGTCCACTTCTTTCCTGGTAAGCGAAGAAACGTGAAAAGTTTGCTGATTCGGGCAATACTCATACGTCAATGTCACGGAGGATACAAAAGAAATATTAGAGACGGTATTATTGTTTCAAAATTAGAGAATGGAGCCTTAACCAGACTGGGGGTTATAAATTGTTTGCGATTCGAGGTCGCAAAATATAAAGGTTAATTTGAGCGCTTTTTATTAATAAACTTTTTTTTTTGAAATTCGAGTAATCTTTGTTATTTTTAGTACCATACGCAACGTATCTTGAGTGTGTTTTTTGATGGGGGGTCGAAAAAATCAGGGAGAATAACACAAGGCATTACTTACTTTTTGTATTCTAAGAGTGTTTCAAAGAAACGAATTATCGCATTTCCTGAATAATGTTATTATACAGATTTAAATTTTATATCTGAAGTTATTCATGGTTTTGATATTGATAGTTTGGTAAGACATTTAGTACAAATTATTTTTATCTTTATGAAGAGGCGAAACCAGCGAAATGAGTAAACCGGGCATTAATGTGAATACCGTTTGATTAACCAAAAAAGTAACATTTATTCGAATGCAAATAAGTTACAGGAATCACAGTCCGTCGCCTTTTGTACCTAAAACACCTAAACCTGAGAATTTTTGAACAATTTTTCCTTTTTCGCCCTTTTTTACAAGGTTTAGATTCATTTTTTAAGAATTATAAACAGGCATTCAAGACATTAGAATTCCAAATATTTTATATTCTTTTTTATATTATTATGTTTTAATATGATAGGGGAATTGATCCTTTGAAATAAAATTAATGTAGCTGCTATTGTTAAATTCACTTCAATTAAATTTAACTATTATTAAATTCTTCAAATTCCTAATATATAAAGTAAAAATATTGTATTTTCAACAAAATAGATGATGTTTCAACCAAAAAATATGAATTCTCGACGAAAAACTTACTAGTTCAATGCAATCAAAAATGATGATTTTTCAATCAAATATTAATGTTCCACTAAAATAATGAATCCTTAATCAGAACAATGAATTTTTAACAAAGCTGTTTTACATTTAACCAAGTAGTTGAATTTTTAACAACAACAAAAATTCCATCAAAGAATGTAATAGTTAATAGTCCAACAAAATAAGTATTTTAATTTTTAACCAAAAACATTTGAATTTATAAAAAAGACGATTTTTGAACAATATAGTAGATTTTTCTACCAAATTGTTGAATTTTCAAGGCAAAAAGACGAATTTAAGACAAAACAGTTGAATTTCTAACCCATAAAGACGAATTTTCAACAAAGTAGGTACATTCTCCATGAAAAGAATTAAACTGTAAACCATAATGATGAATCATCAACCAAAAAAAAAACAACGCATTTTGTAATACGTATTCTTTTAGCTGTGTAAATGAACACTCAATTAAAAAAGATGAATTCCTAATGATACATGTAATATTTAATATTTCAGCAAAAAATTGAACTTTAAATTTAACACAGTTGAATTAATAAAAAATAGGAATTTTCAACAAAATAGTGAAATTTTCAACCAAGAAAAAATGTCAACATTTGAAAATGTTGAATTTTCAACATGGAAATAAGAATTTTCAACTGAAAAGTAAATTTTCAACGAAATTTTCAGAAAAACATGAAAAAACGTAGATAGTGTTGATTTCTTTTGTTTGGTCTTCCTACCTTATATCATCAAGCTTATGTTTTCAAGAAAAACCGAATTTTTAGCAAATTCACAGCTCCTTTTAGTTCACGTGGATGGTGGAGGTTGATGATTCAACAAAAACAGATTAATAATCAACCAAAAAGTTGGATTTTTCACCAAAAAAGATTCAATTTCTACCAAAAGAGAAGAATCTTGAAACTAAAAGACGAATTTCCAACCAAAAAAGACTGTCAGTCAGATCCAGAAAGAACATGATATAAAAAAGTTTTCAATGACAAATGAAATCGCTCTTTAGTCCCATATTTTACCTAAAATTGAACTACTGAACTGCTGTGACCTCTGAGATCATTCGAGTAACGGATTTGTTTTATCCAGCCTTTTCGAAAGATTCTCCAGAATGGATAAATAATGAATCTGGAGCAATAAATAAGGCCGATTGATGAAAAGAAGAGGGCACGTGCTAGGTAGGAAACAAATTCTACATCTGACCCAGTCTAACCCCATCCGACTCTTCTTCCTTTGGGTGATTTAGAAACAAAATACGACCTCGCTGTCATGTGGATAGTGAAAGAATATCGTGAAACTTTGAGCGGTTTTAGGGGATGATGGGAAGAAAGTAGCATCCTTGCACTATTTTTGGATGATCTCTGGCGCAGGGCTGTCTGTAGCGGATGAGATAGATAAGGAGGCCACATAATGATCGATGGTTGGAGGCTGGCTTCATGTGGGGTTGTCGGGCAGGATGTGGATATATCTTACGATCTGATGCACTGGTTGAAGAAGCGGGAAGAGTGTACCAAAGCAGGGATGTAACTAGTAGTTATTTCCATTTTTTTTATTTAGCTCTTCATTTTTTTTCAAACCCTCTTTCAAATCTTTCAATTTTGTCTTTTTCAAAATCATCAGTCCCTTCTCACGTCTTCGCAACTGTGGCTTCCTTAAATATTAACACTACGTTTTTTTGGAAGCCTCGCAAGTGTGCTCGATCGAAATCTTTTATATGAAAGCACCATTTTTTACTTGGAATCTGAAAATCCTGTTTTTTTTTTTTTTAATTCAACAAATATTAAATTTCTTAAGTCACGGAATTTAAAACTGGCCCAGGAATGTCAAGGAAAACCTAAAAGAGTCAGGGAATTTGTGATAAACTGAAGTTGAAGTTTAGGGGTCATCCACAAATTACGTAAAGCGGTTTCTGCCCCCCCCCCCCCCCGTAAGATACCGTAATATTTGATCTCCCCCCTCGCCATACACACACAATCTTACTAAGGTTATATAAACATAGTGAATGAACATACATGTAAATTCTGTGAATCAAATATACGTGGAACCATAATGACATTAGATTTAGAAAAAATGTGTTAATAACAAGTAACTCTCACAAACGTATAATTAAAAAATAAATTATTTTACAATTTTTTTTTACAATTTATCTTGCGGTTAAAAATATTATTTTGTTCAAAATTGAACGGTTTTCATGAAAAGACATTTAAACATTCTTTCTGTGGAAAATTCAACTATTTTGTTGAAAATTTAACTGTTTTACAGAAGATTCATCATTTTGGAATGAAAATTCTACATTTTGGATTAATCTTTTTCTTCATTGACTAAAAATTCTTTCTTCGTTTAAAATTGAACTCTTTTGTTGAAAATTCGTCTTCGTGGTTTAAAAATTCTTCTGTTTTCATAGAAATGTCATTTTTTGGCTCAAAATGCAATTGCTTCGTTCACCTTTTTTATTATATTGAACTGTTGCATTTTTGTTAGTAATTCATCTTTTTTGTCTGTTGATTCATCGTTTTAGTTAAAGCTTCACCTCCTTTGTTCATAATTTACTATTATGTTAAAAATTCGTTTCTTTTTTTGGCTAAAAATTAATTTTTTCAAAATGAAAATGTAACTGTTCCATTTTAGCCCTGTTCGATTAAAATTGAACTAAATGAGGTTCATTTTTCTAGTAAAAAGGGACCGTATTTTGTTTCAAATTAGATTGATTTGGCTTTATTCTGAACACGGTTCATTTAGATTTAGAACAAAGCAACCTAAGAAATTAAAGTATTAAACTACTATACTATACTAGCTATAGAAATGTATTTTTAAATATGTAATCATACTGACAAAATTGAACCCTTTCATTTCTTAAATATTAACTAAAGCTGTCTTATTTTTTCAAATAATATAAAAAAATTGTAATATTTATAGGTATTATATTCAGTGAAATACTGTTAGAAGATTTTAATATTTTTTGGGCGCTAGAATATTCTTTTCCTATAATCTAAATTCTAAAGAGCAGATGACAGGCACGTGCTGCGAAAAGCATTTCGGGACGATATCTGCTTCACCGCCCTTTTTCCTTTTCACTCGGACCAGTTTCCTCCACCTTGGCCCCCTCAGTTCCCTCATTTTCTTCCCCAATAAGTGGGGATAGACTTTCTGCTTCCCGCCAAAGAAAAACTGGAAACAACCGGTGTGGACTGGTGCAGACCAAAGTAAAAATCCAACCAGTTGCTCCCACGCCTTCCCCAAAGTAGTATCGTTCTCCCGATTTTTCTTGTTCCGACAGCATGGCATTTTTCTCATTTCGAAGCATAATTTTCTACAAAATTCCAAATATGTATTTTGGTTTTAAACTTGTGCACGTATTTTTGAGAGGTGATTTTCGGATTTCGTGAAATATTTGTGTGTTTGTGAGTATAATTTTATATTTTACCGCGCGAAAAGATTAATTTAATATTATGCAAGAAATAAATGAGGTAAAAATAATTTCTATTTGAACAGAATGAATTTTTTTCGTTTATTCAATCTTTGGAAACATGTGATTTGTTTGTAATTTAGGGTACACATAATATTGCCCTTATTTTTGAAAGATAACCTAACCAATATGCTTATATGCAGTGACTACCCACCCCTTAACGTTTTTGATTAAAAGGAGAGAACAATTTTAGTCGACTATTAAGGTTTTTTGTCTTAAGTCTGGAAGTGCTGGACAAATGTCCCTATCCGGTTTTAGAAAAGGAAAAGGTGCGAGTTTCCCCTAATCTGCAAAAGCTAGCTGTCGGGGAGGTAGGCGCTTGCGGCGCTTCTTTTCATTGAGGCATTCGAATCCTTGGCACCCTCCGTCTTCTTTTTCGGTATCTCCGTCTCCCTTTTCGTCAAGGATCTAAGGAGGATTCAAATGTGCCTGAGAATGGTTTCATTGCCGACAGGTTTTGTCCCTTTCAAGGGAACGAAAAGACCATCCTCATAGATAATAGACTGCATCATTCGTTCCTGGATGTGCAACAGATTAAAGGAAAAAAGACCGCATGACTTACGTTTTATGAATTTTTTAGATGTCTCTTAGATACTTAGATTCCTTGAATGAAGGATTTTCGAAGAAATGGGGATAAATATATCCAGAAAAATCCAGAGTTTTTTCTTGTTTTATCGATTTAAAAATTGTTTTTATTTAATGAATTTGCTCTTTTCGTGAGAATGATGTTTGCTTTTCTCTCTTCAGAATAATTTTTTTAAATGCGTGGTGGAGAATTTTTTCAAGAATCCCGAGAGTTTTTTTCATATAAAATCAATAGAATCTTGACGAGAGAAGTTTAGTCTGTATATTGTTGGTAGCAAATTGAAAAACGAAGAGGGGTTTTCTACAAATTTACAGTCTCACTCGAAGTTCAGTGAGCTGGAGACAAAATGCTAAGGTTGCCTGGAGCATGAACGGAAGTACAATTTAGGGTTTCATTTAGTACTTTCGAAATATATAAATATATTACAGTCATATTTGATCAGAAAGTGTTTGAATGACTAGAATTTCCTTACAACTCGAAAGAAAACGTATTTTTATTTTCGGCTTTGTTTTCTTTTCTACTAGATAAAGGAAAATATTTTTTAAGTTATTTGCTTCGATCAGTTTATCTTTAATAGACATCGAATGAGGAGGCTTTACGTCTTATTTATTTGCGTCCGTAATCCGTATTGATAACGTAGTATCTTTGCTGATTTGTAAAAATGGCACATTTTTACGGATGTGATTCTGAAAAAAACTTTGAATCTTGGTAAATAAAAAAATTGCTCGTATATTTTTACATGGCATGGGTTGAAATATGTGTCCTCGACAACAATTATCCACAAATATTTTCAAAAGCGCTGTAAAGTACTCTAAGCACACTGAATGTAGGTATTTTATAATTTTTCAACTCGAGTTTTTGAAAAATTTTGCGCTTATAAAGAAAAAAAGATTTCTTTCGTAAATTGTAAGTTATCGTTTAAGTAGAATTGACCGCACATACCTACACAGATTAAAAAAATATTTCTGTATTCCTCATATCAAAATTGTATGAAAAATCTATTTAAAAAATCAACTTTGAAAAATCTAGCTCTCACACTGATGGAAAAAAGTAGCAAATATTATGTAATCTCATTCACATGGTGGTCGTAGGCGAGGGGAAAAAAATGTTATCAGATTTTTTTTTTTTTTGTTGCAGTGGCTTCTACCTGGCGATTACATTTTTGGTTCAAAGTTGTATCATTTGGTTTAATATTCAAAAATTGTGTTAAAAAGTCATTTTTTTTGTTTAGTTGACAATTCAACTGTTTTGTTATCAAATCGTCTTTTTGTTTAAAAATTTATCTGTTTTTTAGAAATTTCATTTTTTTTTATATTAATGCAACTGTTTGTTTGAAATTTATTTTTTTTTGTTAGAGGATTCAACTATTTTGTTTTAAATTCGTCTCTTTTGGTTGAAATATCTAATATTTTGTTATTCGTTGAAAATTCCTATTTTTTATTGAATATTGAACTACTTGGTTGAAATCTCTTTGGTTGAAACTTGAACTATTTTCTTGAAAGTTGATATTTTTCAAATTGAAAATTCAACTACTTGATATATTTTTTTGTTTGAAAGTTCATCTCTTTGGATGAAAATCTAACTTTTCTCGAAAATTTGTCATTTTGATTCGAAAATTCCTCTTTTTATCTCAAAATTCATGTCTTTGGTGGAAAATATGACTATTTTGTTTCATTAATTTTTTTTGTACTGAAAATTTAACTTCTCAGCTTTTGGTTGAAAATCTATCTTTTTTGGTTAAAAATTGATATTTTTTATTTGAAAATTCATGTTTGTTAGTAGAAAATTACTCTTCGGTTGAAACGCCGTCTTTTTGGTTTTAAAATTCATCTCTTGGTAGAAATTTCATCTTTTTTGGTTGGAATATCAACTATATATTACATTTGTTGTTAGGAATTTATCTTCATAGATTGAAAATTAAAATATTTACTATTACATTTTTCGCAAAGATTTTGATTGAATCTTCTTTTATTAAAAATTCTACTATTTGGTTGACAATTCAACTATTTTTTCACAATTTGTCTCTTTAAAAATCAAATATTTGGTTATAAATGCAACTGTTTGTTTAGAAAGTTAATTTTGTTGTTAAAAATTCAACTATATGGTTGAAAATGCAACGCGTTTTTTAAATTTAATCTTTTTTTGTTGTTGTTGAATCTTTGTAGGTAGAAAAATCAAGTATTTTGTTACAAGTTGAACTATTTTGTTGATGATTTAATTATTTTGTTGAAAATTCAATTAATTTCTTTCGTTGAACATTCCTCCTTTTGGATTGAAAATTATTTCTTTTTTAAATTACTGCCTTCTAAAAAAATCCATCATTTGATTAAAAATTTGTCAAATTTCAACTATTTTTTTGAAATCTCATCCTTTTTGGTTAAAAAATTCAACTGTTTTCGTAGAAAATTCGTCCCTTTGGATTGAAGTCATTTTCTTCGATGTGAGATTTCTAAATTGTCATCTCAAATGTTATTGTTTTATTTCGTTCAAGAAAGGTCAGGGAATTTTTAAAATTCATTTTTCCTGCCACCCTGAATTCCCCTTTCACATTTGAAAACTTATTAGCATTTTATTACAATATTAAGTTTTTAAACGTAAGAATGATAGAATATAGATATTTTCTAGATTTTTGATTCGCATTTTTTTTTTAATTTTTGCAAAATTATAAAGAATTAAAATACATTTGTCATTAAAATACGACTGTTTTATTTTCAGAACCATCAATTAGGTTGGACTTGGTTGAACAGCTTCCACATGTGGTGATAATGTGTCAGGAAACGCCCCATCTTTTTGGGGACGTTGTATCCCGCTACATACTTGGGATCATCCTGAAATATCTCCGTGACTCCGATAACCAGGTATTGCTTTTGTAAATATTCCCCCTTCGATTTACCATCGTTTTTGAGTTTATGCTACATATTCATTTTGTTTAAATAAGAAGACATTCTTTTTCTGGAATACAATGTAATGTTTCCAAGTTTGAGATTTCACAAAGTTTCAAATAATTTAAATCTGTTTCAGGTGCGACAGACTGCACAAGCAGCCCTGATTGCTATAGTAGAACGAGGAATTCTGAGCAAAAAACAACTAGAATATGAAATCTGTCCTGTGATTCTAAAGATGACCTACATGCAAATTGAGTTTCTCAATACAGCAATAGTTGTAAGTTGATTTTTTTCCAATCCTATTTTTATTCAGTAATTTACTGTTTTTCTTAAATATATTCAATGTAACTTTTTTCTCTACAAAAATGATTTATCAAGACAATTTTAAAAGAAAATAAAACTTATATATCATACGTTAGAGACAAAGGTTAAATTGAAAAAGGTAAGAATTTTAGAGATTTGCGCAAAAGACAAGAAAGAGCCTTTGCGGATTCCGGGTGAAAGACATGGGTAGTGAGATGTTCACGAGCAATCGCGTCTCACTACCTTGTCTTTCATGCGGCGTTCGTCTACCTTCATCTTGACATCTTGATTCACCAAGGAAGATCGCACTACCTTACATAAAAGAGTAATGATTCCCTGAAGATAAAAGTAAAATGATGAAGAGCGTATTCCGGATAAGAGATACTCTAGAAAAACAGATCTTCTTCACCTCGCTTAGATGGAACTCGAGGAAGCAAATTATGAGAAACTAGAGAAAGAATCTTGAGAGAAAGAAAGGAAAGAATCTCTGTAGAAGAATGTAGGAAGTGAACTCCTCAACGTGCAGGAGTTGCGGGCATGCTTTTACCATCAAAGTTGGTTTGTCATAGAGATAGACTATCACAGCCAGCTTTGATGAGCAAAATTGTGTCCGATTTCACCAACTTGTGTGCTTTTTAATGACAAGTCGGAGAGTGAGAGGGCGAGGACGAAATTAACCGAGAGAAAGAAAGAGAGAGAGCGAGAGAGAGAGAGAGAGAAAGAAAGAGTCAAATACGCAGGGAAGAAGCAGCCAAAAGTACTTTTGCGGTCCGAAACATCAAATTGGTTGTGGAATGTTTCGAGTCATATCACAGCCACTTTGATGAGCTTGGCCCGCAGAATTGATCGTCACGTTATTGGATAGTACGCGGCTAATTTAACGTCGTGAAAAATAATCTTCCTAATCTACATTCTTGTTTTTTACTACTTGCTGCTCAACTTGTCGCTTTGTGTTGTTGATTCTTTGTAACAAGCTTGATTTCAGATAGTTACCAGAGGAAGTTCGATTTGCAGAAAACATTGGAACGCGATCCAATCGTCAAATTGGTTGTGGCGTGTTGCTTTTTACATTCATATCACAGCCATTTTTGACGAGTTGGGTCGCCGTTTTTCTCATCAGGTTGAAGACTCGGACAGAGCAGTTCAGGCCGAAGAAAAATTAATAAAAGGATGGCTGCGTCGCTCACAAAGTGGCTGTTGTATGTTGATTCCAAGTTTTCATATCACAGCCAGCTTTGATGAGCGCTGCGACATCCCCACCTACAATCTTTTTCATCGGCACTTGTCCTTTCTGCGGATTATTTTCCAAATATTGGCATCCACTCTTGGATATACTTTTACATAAGAGTTGATAAATTCCTCGGTTTTTTGAAAATCTATTTTCAACAAAATCTTTCCCTCGACTGTAGGGTGGAGTATGACACTTGGACTGTACAAAGGCAAGATCGATTGTCCCACCCGTCAGAGTGGCTGTGATGTGGTATTTCGACTCATATCACAGCCAGCTTTGATGAGCGGAACGGTACGATAAAAATCTTCTGCATGGACAAAACTATTTTCTTCAATTTCAATCTGTTTTTTTTTTTGCATACTCTTATTAAGAAAATATTCGGCGTTAATGTTCAATCATTTCAATCAGAATTGTAATATGTACTTTTCTTTAACAAATATTTTTTGTCTCGAACTTGTACTTTTTAAACTTTTACTCTAAAAACATATTTTTTCGTCCTGCAGCTCATAAGCAAACTGGGACCATATATGGGAAGTGAACTCTTAGAGAGGGTTTTACTGGACAGATATCTGGTACTCTGCGAGGATGACAAATTCTTCGTCAGGAAGGTTTGCGCCTCTTACTTAGGCGAGATATGTGCTGCCATCACGAAAACAGTGGTTTATAAAAAATTAGTAAGTATAAATCACATTTTATTAGATAAATTAATCACCTTACATTGAATAACCTTCAGGGTGTTTACTGGACCGAAAAAATGGCGAAATGAACCTCAATGTTCTTACACAAACAAATCTGTTCAATTATTTTTAATTTAATTTTACTTGAATCACTTAAAATTGTATTTACGAGTTTCATTGAATGTCGAAATTCATTAAAATAGTTACGATTTCAGTTTTAAATTTAAAAGCTTTAAGCTTTTCAAATTCTTCGAATATTGCAAGTCTCGAGCTCAAAATGTTAAATTGTGAATTTATTCTTTCAATTTTTAAATCCTCGGATTTAAAAAACTTCAATATTGTAAGGGATCAAATTTGAAAATATTGAATATTTAAGAATTAGAGGCCGAAAAAATAAATTGAAAATCCCAGAATTGTACAATGGCCAATTCCATTTCAAACCAGGCAAAATTTCAAGAAAAGTCTAGGTCATGGTGTCAGAACGATTTTGTATTTAAATATGGGGCATTATTTCTCAACTGCCCCAACTTTAAAAGTCATGTTCTTTGATTTTCTTCAAATTCGGGGAATATGTTCCCCTACCCGATAGTACTTAATCGACAAATTTATAGACCACAAAAACCACCCCCCTCCAAGTGATGGGGGTGACATTTTCAACCCCAACGCCTGCACGGGTATTTTCAAAAGCTTGTAACTTCCTTTCTATTTTAGCGATTTAAAATTTTTATGAGGGTTTTCGAAAGGTTATTTATTACTCTTTTCTTCTATTTTATTAACGAAAAAAACTAAACAAAATTTAAGCATTTTTTAAACAATTCAATTGTTTATTTAACTTTTTTAGCAACTTGGGGTATTTTTATTTTTTTTAAATAGTCTTAAAAGGAAGCTTGACCTTTTGGCTTCAAAAAAGGTCCTGAGCAAAAAAATGGTCCAGTGAACAGTTTCCGAGATATAGGCCCCGATGTGAAGGCAGTCCTAATGCTCGTGCTCAGACGCAATCCTTTAGTAGTCCACATACTAGTTTTCAAGTCTAACATTCTTTCAACGCATTCATGTTCATTCAGAATGACATTAAATCAGCTAATAAACATTTTAGAATGTTTGTCGGCGGTTCAGAGTAAGTTTATATTATTTATTATTTGTTATAAACAAATAAAAAATGCAAACTACCCTTTTCAGAAGTGATGTTGATTTTTCTCAGTATGAATGATTCCTTACTATTACAGTTCGTCAGTTTACGATAATTATTGATTATTAATGAATATTCCATGAATAAGTGCACAATTCAACCGTTGTTAACATATAAACAGTGCTTTTTCAAATGAATCAACTACAGAAAAATCATTAATTAACGCCTGTCGTCAGCCTACGATCTGTAAAATCATAGTTTCCAGAGTCTACCACGTGGAGGTGGCAGTGCGATTTTAGACTCCTTCGGGGTGCTTAATTTAAGTGAGTCCCCTCGCCTCTCACTATTCGGGGTGTTTAATTTTCATGAATCCTCTTGCCTCTCACCACACAGTGCTTTTTAATTGGTTCGCCTTTTCTTCTCACCATTTTTCTTACTGCTTTTCTTTTCTTTTGAAGTACTCTCCCTATTCAAGGTACGTTTAGGTTTAGGAAAAATGTCACTCTTCTCTTCATAGGAAAATCGTTTAAGGTTCAGCTGTCCCTTATCATTAGGGGTGAAAGCATGGTACTTGAGAGTACCAGGTATTGTGACAGACTTACTGAATCGATCTGCTAATTCCACTGTCATTGCTGAATGATCATCCTTAGAACTGAAGAGTACAACTGTTTCCTTTAAATTTTCTCTGGCCCATTTATATAAATCATGAGCACTTAGAATCTGCTTATCTGCTGGACGCTGCAAGCTGGCTCTTGATGCAAGTCGCTTTAAATTTCCTCCGATTCCATCGCATGGTCCTTTTCCATGCGCAGTTGGATGGAAAGTCCAGTCTGCTGGAATTTCAAAGTCTTTTTTGTGGCACAGAAGGTTGGCGAAGTTATATTTATTTTTAAAATGCTGTGGTGCTCCATCTGTGACGTAATGAATCTTTACAAGTTGAAAATGCTTCTTAAGATATTCAATAATTAATTTTTGACAGAGATAAACAGCAACCGTGTCATGGTGTAAGTTATCGGAAATGATCGCCATGCTCACATGTTTTAATTCATTTTCCTCTTTGTAGTAGATAACTACTGTGAAAATGGATGCCTGATTATTATTCCAGTGAGAAGACTGGATAGCATTTTGAAAAACGTAAGCATAATTTTCCGCGAAATCAAACATGATTAAGAAAACTCCAACCAATAGAGTTATTTTGAGATTTTTGATGAACGATGCTTGCATCTTCGCATAAAACTCATGAGATTTTAAGTTTACAAGTTTTTCGCAGAGTTGTTCTATGAAGATATCGGTCTCAGCTACTTCAGTTACCAGATTGCTCCTATCTGTTTGTTGCCAAATTTCATATTTTAACTCAATGACGCAGTTCTCATCCAGAAGTTCAGTCAGGTGTTCCTTCAGGATATCAATGCCAGGACAATTTTCGCATTCGCTGAAATGACATGCAGGACTTGGATTAGTGCACATCATTAATTTTAAACAGTCGTGATAATCAATAAGTTTTCTATCTGAGTCTTCAGTCAGATGCTTTATATCAATTGCATCTAACATGAGATGCACATTTTCGTGATAAACACACACACAAACTGTGTGGGTACCACTTCCTCCGGCTAGAACGCAATGTCGAGGCCTAAGTTGTGCAAATTTTGAGAACCCAATTTTTATTTCCTCATTCTCTATTTTGAAACGGTCGTATAACTCTGACAGGTTGCCCAAGATAAGTCGTTTTTGCACATGCTCGCGAGTACCGTCTTCCTTTTTTATGGATACAAAATCCTTCTTCCCCGGCATTAATCGACTGTTCTCGTCATCTTCATAAAAACTAATCACTACTACTTCAATTCCTGGTGGCAGTTTTCTTCCTGGCTTGAGTCCAGGCAAAGCCAGTATTCCATGTTTTTGAAATAATTGGTCAGCTTTCCGGGCTTGACGTTCCGTTGCACCAAATTCTTCCATTACCTTTCTACGACTCCATGATTTAGGAGCAAGTGTGAGTAATGTTATTTTTTCGTCACCATCAGTACTCACCTTAAATTTTTGTATAATTTGTTGAAGAGTTTCTAGACCTGCTTTGTGATTTTGATCTCTACAACCACTATGTTCTATCGGAACAAATAGAAAATCTGGATCATCGCTGATTTCTTTTTCTATACAGTTGCCATCGACCTCACTGCCATAAACAACTTCTTCCATGCTGGATTCATTTGGAGGCACTTGTGAACTCAATTTCTTAAATTCTTTTCTACAAGGCTGGCAAATTTTAGCGTTGCTCGGCAATTGGGGAAATTTTAACCTCTGACTTACCGACAAACATCTTAAGTCTGGTGTTTTCCAATGCTTTTCCTTGCCAAAAGGATTGGCACAAAAATGACCCCAAGTTATTTTCGTTGACATTATTAATCATGAATTTTATTTGTAATCTTTTATTTTAAATGATATATTTCCAAACAAGATAAAGTCCAAAAGAACGAAAGACCGTGCGTTGCAACAGTAATACCGAAATACCATGTAGATACTTGAATAAGACTCAGAGGAATATCCTTTTGGGTCAAAAGAATGCGTTTTGAAACAAATGAATTTTCCTCTCATATAATTGAAGGTTGAGAAGATTTTCATTTGTCTCAAAAAGAATCTTTTTGCAGCAAACACTATCCATTTGCGACAAACTTCACCTAATCTTGCAGCCAAATAAGTCTGTTTGTATAAAGGAGATGTTCAGTTGGTTCAAAACAATACAGGCAAGAGGACGATACTTTTCTTTCTTGACAACTTTTTTTCTGAGTGAAGTCGAAACATAATTGAGCGATTGCGCGCAATAACAGGCTACTTGTATTTTTTGAAGTCACTTGTTTTTCACTTGTTTTTTGTACATAACTTCATGAAGAACAAATGAAAAACAAGTGACTTCTGAAAATAGAAGTAGGCTGTCATTACATCCAACCGCTCAATATCTTAACGTTTAGCTATGGTACCAGATTCATGAAAAATAGATCATTAAGCCATTGTGGAATTTTCAACTTGATGTAAATCAGCAATAACTAGTAGCCAGAACAACGAAAAAAGAATAAAAATTCTTTCTCCAGAGTTTTGGCTTCAGAATAAGTTAAAAAATTGGAAAACAAGTTATTAATAGAAATTCACCTAAATTTACAAAATCAAGGCCGAGTCTACGCGTTATAAGAGTTTCTAGGCACATATTCAGAAAAAAATTCGTTCATAAAATGAAATTTTTGGACGACTGTGTATAAAAAATTAATTAATATCGTGAACTGACGAACTGTAATAGTAAGCAATCATTCATACTGACAAAAATCAACATTACTTCTGAAAAGAGTAGTTTGCATTTTTTATTTGTTCATAACAAATAATAAATAATATAAACTTACTCTGAACCGCCGACAAACATTCTAAAATGTTTATTATCTGATTTAATGTCATTCTGAATGAACATGAATGCGTTGAAAGAATGTTAGACTTGAAAACTAGTATGTGGACTACTAAAGGATTGCGTCTGAGCACGAGCATTAGGACTGCCTTCACATCGGGGCCTATATCTCGGAAACTATTCACTGGACCATTTTTGTGCTTGAGACCTTTTTTGAAGCCAAAAGGTCAAGCTTCCTTTTAAGACTATTTAAAAAAAAAAAAAATACCCCAAATTGCTAAAAAAGTTAAATAAACAATTGAATTGTTTAAAAAATGCTTAAATTTTGTTTAGTTTTTTTCGTTAATAAAATAGAAGAAAAGAGTAAGAAATAACCTTTCGAAAACCCTAATAAAAATTTTAAATCGCTAAAATAGAAAGGAAGTTACAAGCTTTTGAAAATACCCGTGCAGGCGTTGGGGTTGAAAATGTCACCCCCATCACTTGGAGAGGGGTGGTTTTTGTGGTCTATAAATTTGTCGATTAAGTACTATTGGGTAGGTGAACATATGCCCCGAATTTAAAGAAAATCAAAGAACATGACTTTTAAAGTTGGGGCAGTTGAGAAATAATGCCCCATATATCATTCTGTAGTGAAAATAAAGAAACCCGTATTTCGTAGTATATTCCATTTTTTTGGTTTTTTATAATCATTCGAAGATTACCTGCGAATTCTCAAAAATGGACATATTTTTCCACAATGCAGTATTTTCTGAACGATCGTAATTATTCGGAATTTGCATTTTTTATTCGCAGTGGTAATTGTTTCTCTTTTAATTGTTCCCAAAAAAATTTTAATTTCAAAATTACAATATGGCGGTTGTTTTTCTAAAATTATTGAAAATGGACTTTTTCTTAAAACCCCCACTATTTTTTGTAATACCTGCAAAAATATACTACATATCCCTTGAGTTTTTTTTCGTGGTAAGCCACTGCTTCACACTAAATAATAGTGATTTCGGATGAAACGAATTTTTGCATTTGTATTGGAAAGAGCAAAGGTAGACAAAAATTTTCAGATGAAACTTTACACATCTAGAAAAGTTGTACTAAAAATATTTCTTCCTATTTTTGATATTTTGCATCGTTTTCATTGAGAAATAAAAATTATATTTGAAGAAAAATAAATTTCCTGGACTCAAAAATGGGTTAGCCTATATTTAAAAGCTGAAAAAAAAAGATTTTCAGGAAAACCTCACCTTTTTATTTTTCCCAATATTTTTACAAAGTTTTTGCTGATTAAAAAGGCATCCTACCAGTTTTATGTGGGCTCAACCATTTTTAAAGCCGGGAAAATTTGTTTAAACCTAATTTTTTATTTCTTGTAAGCAATGCCAGCTGTGATAAAAGATTAAGAGGTGTCTTCAGAACTTTTCTAGGTGTTTCGACTTCTATGGTATGTGACGATTTTTTTATACCTCTCGTTCTTTGTATGGAAAATGCAAAAATTCGATTTTTCCGAAATAATTTTTTTTAAATGTAAAGCAGTGACCTACCAAAACAAAACTAACGAGATATGTTGTACATATTGCCAGATATTCTGAAAAAAAATGTTAAGTGAGGTTTTTGAAAAGTACACTTTAAAAAATTTCAGAAAAACGGGCTTCAGAAAAGCGCGCGTTCAGAAAATATTGCATTTTGAACAAACTTTCTGTCAATTTTTGAGAATTCGCGGGTAATCTTCGAATAATTGTAAGAAATAAAAAAAAGGTAATTAAACTGAAACAAGCGTTCCTTTATTTTCACCATAAAATTATATATCTAAATACCAAATCTCAAAATGGAATTGCTCCAATTTCGTTTACATTCGAAAGCTTACGCATTTTAATAATTTTCAATTATTGATACTTTCAAAAACGAATTATATCAAATTGAAACTTGGAAAATTTAATGATAATTTGAAATTGAGAACGCTTGAAATTGAACAGTCTTCAATCGAACCATTCAAATTTATAGGTTTTGAAAAAATCATAGAAAATGTGCAACTTGGATTTTAAAAAGTTAATACTTCAACAATACACTTACGATTCAAAATTATTTAATTTGAAACTGTTCCAGATTTTGGAATTATTTTAAATTGAATCGTTCAACATTCTGCATTGTTACTCCAAGTTGGAAGCTTCAATAATTTAATAATTGAAAACGTTTCAATTGAAATAAGGTTTTAAAAGGTTTTCATCCTAAATTTGTTATATCGACGCCTCCACTCAATATGATCAGCAGAACAGCTTACAAGGATTACAGCTTAAAATCTTACAACACTGAAACTTCTGAATTAAAATGTCTCTTAAATATTTAATTTTAAAATTCAGAATTGTCGCTTGACTCGGAAATTTGAATGACCCGGGAAAGTTTTGATCACCGGGAAACGATCAGGGATTTTTTCCTGAGATTTTAGTTGCCGCCCTCACTAAAGAAATTTTTGTATTCTAAACTGAGATTTTGTTTACAGCTGCCTAAATATATCAATTTGTGTATGGATGAAATTTGGGGTGTGAGAAAAGCCTGCGTGGATGTCATGTTGTCAGTTGCTTCCTGCGTTACCATACACGAATATCGTTTGGTGCTTTCAAAACTATTAGCGACTCAATTGAACGATGAGTCGAAATGGGTGCGGACATCTGCTTACCAAATTCTAGGACCCTTTATATCGATTTTCGCAAGGCAGTTCTCTGGCCTGAGATACAATCAATTTGGAGACTTTGTGATGTCTCATAGTCAAGGTTCTACACTGAGACAAAACATGTATGTATTGTATGCTCTTATCCAATTTGAAGTTGATTTCCTAGAGTTATGAATCGCTATTGTATTAGTTTCATTTTGTTTACAGAGTACCCTCCACGAAAAACGAGTCGGTAGTGGGGCCAAACGACATATTCGCAACTCCACTCGAGCGGGAAATTGGAGTTTTGGGGATTGATATGTATGTTTCTAATAAAGGGAAAGTGCCATCAAATTATAATACATCTCCGGGAAAGAAGAAGAATGATTCTATGTACTTTCCAATATCCAACTGGCTAGGTGAAATCGCTGAGGTATACCATTTTGCTCTGTTATATTTACATTCAAAAATCAATTTCAATCACTCTTGAATATATATGTTTGTAAATTGTAGGAAAGCATGCTCAGATTAAACATTTTTTTTTAGAGCGAAGAACAAACAGACGCTTCGGGTGAGGCATGCGGAGATGATGTAAACAAATTCAACCCCTTCCAGTATTACTACATTCCTCCGGAAATGCCGTTAGATCTGGAATTGGTTCAGCCGAGCGATAAAACATCTAGTGAAGATGTTGGAGAGGGTTTTGAAGAAGTCTTCGATGACGTTTTCAGTGAAGCGCTGAGTGAGAAAACGGCTCAAGTGTTGCCCGAAGGTTCTTGGCAGCAAGAAACTAAATCACCCCCGCGATCTGTTGCCGAAAATGTCGTCAGCAATAGAGAGCCGTCCGGCGAGAGTTCAAGTTTAGAAAACTCAAACATACATCAACTGGAAGCTGGAAGCAGAGAGGAAAATTTAGAATCTAACGTTTCAAATCTTTATAATAATTTTGTACTGGGAGTATACAATACTCCTGTTAACTCGCCAAAAGGCAGTAATTTAAGTAGGACTGAAAATGTCGAAAGCTCAAACATCGAGCAATTCGAAACAGAATCTACTCAGAACTCGAGCAAAGATTTTGAAGAAGAACCTATGAACGAATCCGAGGACAAGGAAGACAATTTTGAATGTCACAATAAAACTGGCGATGCGCGGCCGAAGTCAGAATCTTTGAATAATTCTCTCGATGTTTCAAATCTTAGTAGAGATTTTGAAGAAGAATCTATGAACGAATCTGAGGACAAGGAAGACAATTTTGAATGTCACAATAAAACTTGTGATGCGCGACCCAAGTCCGAATCTTTGAATGATACTGTCGATGTTTCAAATCTTAGTAGAGATTTTGGAACAGGAGAATATAATACTCCTCCTACCAGTGCGTCCAACGAAGAGAGTACGGACGAAATCGTACCCCAATTCTTGATTGACTACTTTGTGTCAATGGTCGATCCCTCGCCATTGACTGACATCGGAACGGAAATCCACCATCAATGTGCCTTCTATTTTCCTGCGGTGGTGATGACTCTGGGCAGGAAAAACTGGCATCAACTAAAGAACGCCTATCAGGCTCTGGCTAGCGCCGTACAGTGGAAAGTTCGGTGCACTCTTGCCTCGAGTATTCACGAAATCGCCCTAATATTAGGCGAAGAACTCTCGGGTAGCGACCTCGTGCCGATCTATGATGGATTTATCAAAGATCTCGATGAGGTTAGGATAGGAGCACTTAAACATCTTAATATATTCTTAAGAGTCCTCAGGCCTGCCGATCGTCAGCAGTATCTACCCAAGTTGTCCGACTTTGTTGTTACGGATAATGAGTGGAACTGGAGATTCAGAGAGGAATTCGCTGGACAGCTCGTCAAACTTGTTGTTCTTTACAAACCTGAAGACGTTTCTGAACATATCGCCCCGCTGGCTTTACAGCTACTGCAGGACAAAGTTGCCGCTGTGAGACAAATAGCTGTTTCATTGGTGAGTTTAATCACTAATTCAAACAATTTTGTTAATTAGAACGATTTTTAGAAGCATTTGGAAGCTTACAATATGAAAATTGTTGCAGATAACGGTCATTACAACGTATCTGAGAGAAGAGAAGGCTCTCGTAACAGCTTTAATCCAAGAACTTCGAGATTTGTTATCACTCAATAAATGGACATGTAGGCAAACTTACGCTCTCGTTTGTTCACAATTGGTCAGAGATACGGCAATTGATAGGGATGTTTTTGGAAAGGAAATGATGCCGTGTCTTCTGAGACTGTCGGAAGATAAAGTACCTAACGTCAGATTGGCGGTAGCCAGGTGTTTGTCAACGGATATCATTCCCGTGTCACGTAAGTAATTTTTTAATTACTAAATTTAATATAGTTGTCCTTGTAAAAAATTGTTAGAGTGCATAAATATCATTCCTGTTATGAAAAAATACACATTGTCTAGTACAGGGATCACAGTCGAAAAACGAATTGTTAATTAATTAATTAACGAATTAATTTGCCAATGACGACCCGTTTTTGAAAAAATCCATTTTTAACGATTGTTTTAACGATTGAAATGTATATTTATTAAATTTTTATTTTTCTGTAATTCTCAACAATTGAATTTTCTTCATTTTTCAAAAAATTAAATTTTCAATTGTTGAAGATTGAAGATAATTGAAAATGGAATTTAATCGTTGAAAATGGAAGAAAATTGATCATTGAGTTTTTAACAATTGAAAATTATATTATTGAAAATTGAAGAAATTGAATTTTTTCTTCGATTTCCAACTATTGAATTCAGTATCAGTATGATATTCAGTATGGCAATTCAATAAATAAGGATTTTAATCCATAAAACAGAAATTTGGAATATAGTCGATTTTTGTCGAAAACGGGTCGCTACTGGCAAATAATGTTTTTTGTTAAATTAATAGTCATCCAATGTACTCTCAGAAGGAAATTTTTTTGAGCTCCTTTTGTATTGCGATCCATGTTATTATGATCTGATAAATAGCATTTACATTGTACCACTTTTTAAATACATTTGATAAAAAGTAACGATGAGTGTTACTTATGTAAGTATAACAAGGAATACTTTAATAATAACTTATTGTTTGAAATTGAATAGCGTAAATAAAGAGCACGTAGTGAAGCGTAATGTCAGGCCTGTAAAGGTTTGTCATTCCTCTTCACGCTCCAGTAATTTCTAAATCACACCATGGCCATTTCAAATTTCTGTTCTTGAATATAAAGTAGGAGTAACTGTAACATGTTACTTTTGAGTTGCAATTTTCAGAATACAGATTATCTTTACTCGAAGGGTTGTCCACTCGACTTTCGAATGTACACCAGTTATTAAGCTCTCAGAGGTTTCAAAAGATTTTACAAAGATTTCGCAGGTTTCAGAAAGATTTGAAAGATTTCACACTGATTTCAAGAATTTTCAAAAGGCTTTACATTCATTTCAGAGAAATCACAAAAATTTATAAGATTTTCATGATGATTTGAAAATATTCTTCACGTATTTCCCAGTATTCCACAAAGATTTCAAAACATTTTAAAGAATTGACAAACATTCAAAAAGAAGTAATTTTTTATTTTGTCAACAGAATGGTTCGAGGCCGAACTTACGGAAACGATCGTCAAGAAGTTGAAAAAATTGCACTACGACCCTGATCGCGACGTGCGAGTATTGGCTGGGGGGCGCGAAATCATCGAGCCAGGCGATTGTCATACTTTTCTCTTAGACGCTTTCTAACATAGGTTGATCTCGTCTTCTGGAATGGCACTAATGGACCCTTAATTACCGCAGGAACAGGAACTTTTAAATTTGAATACCAGGTTTGAAAGCATTGCCTTGTCCATGATGTTTGTTATTTCTTCATGAACAAAAATCTCTTACCATCGAAGTCCACAGCAATTTCAAACAGAATAGAAACTTCCTGAAGAGAAAAAAAAGTAGAACAAGCATCGTCAAAAAAAGGAAAAAGTAGGCTAGCTGGGAACCTTTTCCCCAATACAATTTGTAACGGAAGCTCAAGTTTTTTTTCTACACATTTACGCCACCAACGAGGGTTGACAAGTGACTTTGGTAAAACACTGTCGACGGCTTTAGAGAATAAATTTCGGGTTCTCGAGCCTTTTTGATAAGAAACCGTGAAGGAGCCGATTGTCAAAAGACAGTGTGAATGCCAGAATGTAACTCCGTGTGAATGTCTACGCTAATCATTTGTGATCGTTTTGATTTTAAGTTGTCGACAGAGAAAGCATTGTCAACTTCGTGCATTTTGTTTATTTTGTAAGCAAGTATTGATTTCTGCGTGCATCAGAGAGGAGGCAAGCCCATGGAATCCGTTGTTCCCTTCAGGATCAATAACTCTTGATTCCAGAGATACATTTAAGTCAGAGTTTTGCAGTTAGACTTTAACAAGTGGCTCGCTTCTTATTCCAGCGTTCTGTCAAACCTACCTGTCTAAATAAAATCAAATGGATGATTGAATCGCAAACAGCGTCCAAGTTTTATCAGTTACAAAATAAGAATCGCGCCTTATTGCGAGACACGAGCGTTAATCGTTTTGCGATCAGACGAGAAGCATTTTTTAGCACCTGTGAATATTTGCGCATTTGGATGGAAGAGATATCTTATGTATAAACGAAAGAAAAATAAACTTCAAGCGATTTGTTACATAACTTGTTTGATCATTCTGAGCCACTCTTCTTTTGATTGATCTCCATAAAATCTAATAACTAATTTTCAAATCTGTCTACGTCAATGTGGATGATTGATACAATTGTGATAGATAACAAATTATACCAAAACTAATATTGATTGGGATTTTTGATTCAATAATGTCAACTGAAAAATATGCAAAATTATAACTGAAAAAAGTGTTGTATATTTTGAATTCAAGTAACTAGTACATATACAATGTAAATCCTATGGGGACGGCGATTTTTCAAGCTCAGCTTAGGGGGCAGCATGCAGTACGCGGGCACAAGGCATTATTTACAGTTTCCATAGTTTTTTGTTATTTAGAAAGCGATTTGCTTCTTTATTTTTCCACCCAAATGCCACATTGCATACCTGGCATTTCCAAAATAGTGCTTTAAGCTAACTGCTAGCGGCCGCAAATGTCAGTCGCCATCCCCATACATGCTGAATACATTATTTACAATATTTTCTAAGAAAAAATTAGGAATGTAAAATAGTTGAAAGTATTTCAATTTTTAAGTGTCCTAATTGAAAGATTAAAAAATGAGCTTTAAAATTTTGTAGTTGCTAAATCCTCCAGTTATATGTTTCCAATTGAAAAGTAAAAAGTACTGAAATTGGAAAATCAACATCAGATTAGAAAATGAATGTTTTACACTAAGGTGGTCTTAATTTCGGGGGTGAAAATTAAACAGAAGCTTCTAAACGATATACTTAACTTCTTCTAAAAAGATAAGTTTGATCAAATTTTATTGAAGTCTTACGCGACGATTGAAATTTTCGCAAAAATGGAATTTTTTAATTTTCTGAGAAAATTACTGTCGGAACTTGGTTAAAATACTTTTCAAAAATTTATTTTATTTATGAAATGTTTATGCGTACAACACAACATTTTGGGAAAATTATAAAATGGTGGCTGAAATAATTTCGAAATTTTTTTTTCAAGAATCGTATGAGCCAACATTTTTTATTCTTTTTAAATTCTGTGGCTTTCATTAAACAATATTACTTTTCATTAATAGACTTGATTGTATCACGAAACATACCAATTTTAAGGGGGAAAAATGAAGAAATTATCCTTTTTGTAATTCCGTTGGCAGCCAATTTTATCATAATTATCATATTTTGTAATTTTACAAAATTTTGTTTTGTACTACCTCTAAATATTGTCCGATTGAATTTTCAACTGTTGAAAATTGAAGAAAATTCACAATTGAATTACCAACAGTAGGAAATTCAATTGTTGAAAATTGATGACAATTAAAAATGAAGGAAAATTGAATATTGCAATTTGCAATCCATAAAACAAAAATTTTGAAAAAAGTCGATTTTATCGAAAACTATTCGCAATTGGCAAATTAATACTCATCCAATGGACTCTCAGTAGGGAATTTATGAGATAAAAAAAATCCAACTCTGATAATCTCCTTGTAACTATATCAAATTTATAAAAAAAAAAATTCTCCAATGATTTCACATTATTTAACAATACAAAATTTCTTATAAAAAGATTGTTTTTTCTTTTCTACATGTAGAAATTATTGCTTAATTTTTCCCCTCTTTTCGTCAACAATTTTTCCCTTTTTTGATCTCTTTTTTTCACTGTGACCCCTGTTAATTTTTTCTTATCCGATAACTTTACATACAATTTCTAAAAATAAAAATTTATAAAAAATCTGTATTTGATTTCAGTTTTGGAAAAGTTTATATGTTATTTCGTTCTTACGGACATAGTCTGTGGCTACCGATGGAAAACCCGGGTTCACTCGAGAAAAAGTTGAACAATATTTTCAAACTGTTAAAAAAAATTATTTTAGAATATCTTATAATTAGTATATATTTACCGAAATCGATGTACAATAGTTTAAAAACGATTCTAAAGCCTTCTCTATATTAGTGCTACATATAAAAACAGATATCTAGTAAGATTTCATTAGAAAGTACATATATAATGAGATCGTCAGGTTTTTAGTTTCGGTTATAAAAAACACAAAATATCCCCAAAAACTTTCCTGGAGGACAGTTAGGCAATTAGTCAACTGACATGTTTTTTCTTCCATTTCTGTTTCAGCTACACGAGAATCTCGAATGCAATGTCTTCTCCTAATTTGCCTCCCTTTTCCACATGTGACGCTACAACAGCTCCAATATCTGTCCATCTGTCCCACTTCCTGTGAAATTTCTGTTTTCTTCGGCCCCTGTTTCGTTCTCTTATTTCCCCGGAAATTTTATCTGGGTTAACGGAACCAAATGGTTTGAATCAGCCTGTTTTTCTCTTACAGATTTTTTTGTTTGCTTTTAATCTCTGTTTTTTTTTTGTGAAGGTTGACCCTTTTCTGTGTACAGATCGCATTTTGTTTTGACTTTGGAAGTGGAGTTTTCATGTTTTTCTAAAACCATAAATCTTTTGCTATTTTTTGGACTCTGCTTTAGGTTCGAATTTTCTTTTCTTTCATTATCGCTTTTTCCACGTTTATTCATATTGATGTCGACGATATTTTCCAGATCGATTACCTTTGAAAGAAATGAAAGACTTCGTTGACATGTAAATTCCTCAAATTTGAATAATTTGCAATTGAAGATATAAAAAATACCTTCACTGGTAGTTTGTCGCCGAGAGTTTTAATTTCTTCAACGGATTTCAGAACACCCTGTGTTAAACCTGCTGCTCGAATCTGCTGCTCATTTAAATCTACTGATTGCTGGATTTATTTGTGCCCTTAGCAGTTAGCTGAAGCTGAAGATTTTCTATGATTCTGAGCATTCCGTTTTCTACGATCAACATCAATTAATCCGCTTTTCCTCCAAATTTCTGATTCTCCTAATTTTATTGTGTTCGAAGTGTCCCTATTTGCAATGTCGACTCCTGACCTGCCATCAGTTGAATCCCTTTTTTCTGCTTTGGATTTTACTTGAATATCACCAACAACCTATTACTAAAGAATAATTGTATAATTATTTTAATTGGAATACATTATTATCGAATATCTTGAATATATATCAGAGTTAATTTAGAATTATTTTAATTGTAATACATAATTATTAAATGTCTTTAATATCATCAACTACCTATTGTTCAAAAATTAGTTAAAAATTTTTTAAATTGGAATACCTTATTTTAAATATCTTCAATATCACCAACTACCTATTGTTGAAGAATTATTTTAATTGGAATACTTGATTATTGAATATCTTAAATTTCATCAAGTAACTATTGTACAAGAATTACTTTAGAATTATTTCAATTCAAATACTTTGTTATTGAATGAATATCTTGAATAACACCAAATACCTATTGTTCAAGAATTAATTTATAATTTAATTAGAATACATTATTATTGGATTAAGAGTTAGTTTCGAATATTTAATTATAAAATATCTTGGATATCACCTATTAATAATAATGATAAAATTAAAATAATATCATCTATTGTTCAAGAATGAGTTCAGAATTATTTTAATTAGAGAATTTCTTGAATATCAGCAACTACTTGTTCTTCAAGAATGAATTTATAATTTTTTTAATTGTGTTACATTATCACTGAATATCTTGAATTTCACTTTAATACCACCATCTACCTATTTTTCAAGAATTAATTTATAATTAATTAAATTGAAGTACATTATATTTAATATATACTAATGGTTCAAGAGTTAATTTTAAATGATTTTAATTCAAATATTTTATTAATGAATATCACCAACTACCTATTTTTAAAAAATTAGTTTAGAATTATTCAAATTAGAATAATTTATTATTTTAAATGTCTTGAATTTCACATGAATATCATCAACTATCTGTTGTTCAAGAATTAATTTAGAATTATTCTGACTGGGATACTTTATCATTTTTAAATATTGAAATGAATGATTGCTATTCAATAAAAGTGTGAAAACATATTGAAACAGTTGAAAAGTTTTACAAATTAGATTTTCCAAAATATTTTATGAAATGTGGAGTCTGTCCTTACTTGCCTTATCCAACTGGTCTAGACTTTCCTGCATCTTTCTATTTTGTCTACACTTTTTCTTCTTGGGTTTCTTTTTGACCTTTTTTGATTGGTTGCTCTTTAACTTTATTTTATGTTTTTTCAATGGTGTCATTCCTCTTTTGTCTCGAAGGGCTGCATTGAGATGCGATTCTTTTCCTGGAAATCGCATACATGCTTTTTCTAACAAAACTTCTTTATCTTCTTCACGATTTCCAGCCTCACCTCCCGTTAATTTTTGATTTGTATTCAAATTTACTTCATTATGCTGCTTCTTTTGCAAAACTTCAGATGAGTATCTTCAAAGAATATGTTTAACTTATTGTTGATGATAATATTAATCATGAAAAATAGTTTATTGTTTTGCATTTCGATTTCAAATTATGCTTACAAGTTATTACTATCAAGATCCTTTTGAGTCTTTGAAGCATAATTTTGACCTCTTTTTTGGTGCATTTCTTCTAAACTATTTCCATTTTCATCCACATAATCGACTTTCGATAACATTGAATCGAACAGTTTCTTGTCTTCTCGGTACGGATGTTGGGAATCATCTCGATTATTTTCAAGATTTTTTTTCTGGTAATCACTTGAAATTTGAGAAACTGAACGTGATACCTTATCTTTTATTGAAAAAGATTCAGGATGCAGCTTCGCATAATAGTTTCTTTTCTTTCTGTTATCCAGGACTTTGTCTTCTAAAACTGAATTCATGTTTTCCTGCTGATATCCAAAATTCTCTTCGTATCTAAATTTAGGCGAATTCAAATCAATAGAACTAGGGTTGTCAATATTATCCTCATTTTCGTGGCTGGATGAACGTTTAAAGAGTCTTTCATCTTTAACATTATTCGAAGCTAATATTTCTTCTTCCAACTCGTGTTCACTTCTTGGAAATGAGGCAGCGAGATTCTTTGAGGTAATCAGATTTGAATCTAGGAACGACGTTATTTTTATTCGGATTATCTCTTTTTACACGAATGTGTACTGAATTATCTTGATCCTGATTATTTTCTACATTTCCTAAAATATTAGGCCCATCTAGGTTCAATAAAGTTTTTTTCTCGGGTTCATTATTATTAGTTGAAAAATCATTTATGACAGATGTCTTAACCCTGAAAAGGATTTTCGAATTTTCATCCGACTCTTTAAATTTTTTATCGGTTCTGACAGAAGATTCTTCCTGTTGTAAGCTGGATCTACTAATGGCTAAAATTTTAACATCTTCGTTTTCTGACTGTAAACTGTTTACATAAAACTCTGGGTGGTTATCATGTCCTGTAGAATTAATTGTTCTATACCATTTGCGAATTTCTGTTCGTTTTTTAGGCGTTTTCAGTTTCTCTTCATTTTTTGAGAAAGTACGTTCTTCATTTACATTACTTCTTACAAAAACTGAAAAATTATCAAGATCTGTAGAAGTTTCTTTGATATTCTTGTTTGCATGTAACACAGCTAAAGAAGAATTATCCCGATATTGCGGCCATTTGTGAATTTTTTGAAAGGTTACTGAATTGACCGAACCATTTATAAAGCTCGAGTTTAAATTAAATTTAGAGGCTGGGTGCCAATCGTTTATGGAATGAATTTTGAGTTTTGGTAAATCGTATTGTTTGAGATTAAAAGATCTAGATTTCTTATTTTGAAAAGGTAATATTTTAGATGGATTGTTCTGTGGTATTGGACGGTTTTGATGATGTAAATAATGCTGATACGAATTTCGCTGATGTCTTTTGCATTGTATTGGGGTTATCAATAAAATATGCATATAAAAACAGACGAAAATGAGCAGATGCAATCTCTGAGAACACATAAAGTACACTCGAAGCACCGATTGTTCGCCAAACCTGACTTTGAAAAGGCCTCATGAGTCTTTAAAATCGAAGATTAATTAAAAACTTGGAGCTTTGACATTTTGAGAATTCAAGTTCAAACAAAGAACAAATGACAAATGCTTAACGAACTTTGATTTGAATTTTGTAACTGAAAGAACGTGACGCGAAATAATTAGGTTCGTAATTTTTTGAATTATCACTACATATTTTTTACAAAAAAAAAAAAAAATGGTTAGTAAAAGAAAATAAATGAAATTACCCAATTATATCAAAAAACTTGACACCATCCAAATATTAACTTTTAGTCACTATAATGAAATTTTAACTTTTTCTGGAAAATTGTGTTTCGGCCAAGATTTGAATTTTTACTAGTCACTTGAAAATATTTATTCCAAGTTTCATATTCAATTGTTATCTAAAAATAATTACTTTTTGATCAGAAATTTTTCTGAATTTCTACATTTTTCCAATCAATTCCTTTAATTATCCAATCCGGTAATTAATGGAAATAATAAATTTTGATGGCATATATTAAATATGAAACTTGCAAATTCCCTTTTTTCAAATTGAATGGGATATGAAACCAGAACCAATTTGAAAAATGATTTCATTTTCAATGCTTCTGATTAAAGTTATTTAATGTAAAAAAGTGATTTCTAAAATCTACGTTAGGTGGTCCAAAAAAACGAGTTTTTGTTTTTTTTAAAGATCTCACCGCCTAATTTTGTGTTATTTTGGGTCCGAGAGAGGCCCCAAAGGGTTAAACGTTCAATAAATCGTTTAACTTCGAAAATAATCGTAAATTCTTCCTGGAAGTGATTCAAAATTGCATGAACAATTCAAAGACAAAAATAAAATATAATTTTGTGAATAAATGCACCCCCAGATTCGCCAAACATTATATTACAAATATGCAAAATACTGGTGCGTTCATTTACAAAATGAAATTATTTGCCCTGGTATTTACGATTCTTTTCGAAATGAAACGATTTATTGCATTTTTTGAAAAAATGTTTTCACAAAATAGCATAAAATATAGGGATGTGATTTAAAAAAAAAAACGTTTTTTTTTGTACCAGATTATCCTACGCATACATTGGTTATAGACAAAATTATACCAGTTTAATTACTGTTTTATGAATCTGTAAAACTAAAAGGTATGCACGAGCATTTCAGTAGTGAATTTAAAAAACGTTCTCAACAACTTTATTCAAAACATCTTACATTTCCAAATGTAAAGTTACTGGCTTCATCTAAATTCGACGACGCGTTATTTTGATTCAGTCTATTTTTCAAAACGTGAATCACAGTTTTCAATCCTAATATTTCATCTAGCTCACATAATGAAAGGAACAAAATTCCTTGTTTTAAAAGGATCAAATTGAAAAGCTCCAAGTTGAAAATGAAACGAAACTAGAACGATCCGTGAAAATTTTAAGTTATTGCCTATTTTGTCTTATGAATCTTCCGAATTCTAAAGAACTCTACTCCATACAAATTCAACCGTTGCTTTTTTCAAACTAGAAAGGATATCAGAACTAACTAAACAAAAAAACAACGCTGTGATGATTCCTTTTTAGAATGTATACAGACTTTCACGGTGCAACAAACTGATTTATTTCTATTTCGAGATATGCTCCTGACTTAATGGTCTATTTTCTTTCCTATTTAATAAATTACTGTCGTTGGTGTCTGCCATTGCGGTAGGAAAGAGAAAAACGAAGGGACACGTGGCCAATTAACTCGTAGATTCTGCCTCTTCTTGCACCGTCTCGCTCTGTTCGCTGGTTTCGCTTTTCGATCTGAAAGAAATCATTAGGTGAGGTTCTCTCGGTTCCCTCGGGAAGATTGATATTCCCATAATTCACAGGAAAGCAGGAAAAGGAAGAAATCATCCAAAATAATAAACGGATCAAATTGTTAGGATGAAAGAAAGTTATGTTAACAACATCAACAAGGAAGGCAACTTTACCAATCTTCCCCGCTAAAAACACAATGTTTGCAAGTAGCCCTTAAATTTTCAGCATTGCCAAAAGAAGTTCTGACATATATATGTTTCTGTTTCTTTTGGATAGTGCTGAATAATCTCGAGGCTGTAAAATTTGCGATCACTCTGGTTATTTAGATCACGCCAACACACATATGTTAATAATTTGTTATTATTGCTTTTTATAGTTATAAAATTATGGTTTCATGTGCAAAAAGTTTCAAGATGTCTATATAATGTAGTTGGAACAATTTATTGGCTACATCACTACTAGCTACTTCACGGAGAAAAATACTCTATTGATCACCAATTGCTCAATTTTGCTGGAAATTTAAAGAACATTTAATAATATTTAATTTAATATTAAAAGATATTTTTCTCTGTGTAGCGATTAGTTCATGTCGACGGATTTTCAGAGCTAAAGGAGTTTTCTATTGAATTAGTTTACACCTTTAGTGATTTCGTTATTAAAAAAGTACCGTTTCGCATTCTTTTCTTTTTCACTTCGTCTTCGTAATTTTGTATGTTTCACGTCAATACACTGAAAATATTTCTGTCACGCAGTGTACACCTTCTATGGCGACGTATTAATCATGCAATTAACTAAAGTCGATTCGCGAGATTTATTTACTGCTTACTAAGTTAATATAACTTGCTTTCCTTAATTACACCTAGTACCGCTTTCGAATGTCAAGCACACAAAACGGATCAACATATGGAAAAATATAAGTTCTCTGTTATATTATTAAAAACTATAACGGAGTGGCCACCCAAGACAGAAAAAATTCCCGATCTTTTCCCAGGCTTTGAAAGCTTCAAAACTAAGGAATTTATCATTTGAAATTGTACAAGATTGAACAACTAAAATTGTCTCATTTATAGTATACATTCAAAATAGTACGTTTTAAAATAATGAACGTTTCAAATTAAATTGTCAGATTCAAGTCTTGAAAATTAAACGATTTTACGCTGCAATTTCTGGTTTCCCAGTTTTTCCCCGGTCTTTTCCGCGATCCAAAAGCTTTACGACTAAACAATGTACAATTTGAAGTATTAAAAATTAAAAGATTTCAAACACGAAATTGAATATTGTATAAACTCGAGGCTTACAAAATTAGATAATCTCCAAATTAAAAAAATAGTAGTAAAAGACATAAAAATTACTGAATTATTTCCGAGATAATTAAACTGGTCTTTATAATTAGGACAATCAAAACTTTACAGACTTTCAAAATTAGATATTCTCCAAATTAAAAAATTAGAAGTAGAAGCCATCACTTATTACCCAATTTTTTCGAGATCATTAAACTGAACTTTAAAATTAGGACAATCAAAATTTGACAGACTGAAAGAGAAGCACTGAAAATTGTTCAACTATGAAGACTTTCAATTTGAAATTATGCAAAATTGAAATTGTCTCATTTATAGTTTACATTAAAAATTTAATATTTCTAAATTATGATTGTACCAAATTAAATTGCAAATTCAAGCCTTGAAAATTAAACGATTTTACATTTCGCCAATTTCGCATGTTCATAATTGACAATTTGTTGGATATTGTAACATTGGCGGACTGTTTTTTTTTAACAATTGAAGTTGATACTTCCCAGTCAGCATCTGTCTTTAAAAAACGGCCAAATTGTCAAATGTCCACTTTAAAAAGCTTGGGAACTCGAATATATATACTTATTTCAATTATCTAAAATATTTTAAACTTTTAATACCGATGTTAATCCGCTGGTGATTTAAATCAAAGTATACTTTCGTTATTTCCAGTACAGGAAATATCTGAGGTACATTGTTATTAAGATTGGCACTTTTTAAAGTTTTAGATCACCAGAGACTTCGCTTGACAATCCAAAGCCCATGAGACTACCATATAAAGTGAGCTTTAACTCGATATTGTCGATTATTAAAAAGGTTTGCCTGTTTATAATATCAGGAATTTTCTGTAACTTTCTTCTCATGTCTTAGAAAACAGGAAGTGGTGGGGTGTTATGGAGCTTTTTGGGGTGCTCTCGCGGTTTATATATCACGATTTGCTGTTTTTAGTTCTTACTAATCTTCTTTGTTTTGTTTTATTGTTTCTTGTACACGAGTAGGCACTTGGCTATGTTTCTCTGTTTCGATCATTGAAGTTCTCTTTTCGTTCGTTTATGGTACGACATATGTAGAAAGTATAGATTTGCAACTGTTATATCGTGCAATGGTTATTATATCTTAAACATTTTTCCATTTCGACTTGTTATCTTTTCCACTCTCTTTTCTCCTTTCATCTTTTCATCCTTTCGGTCACAATCACTCGCTCTTTCAGTCTCTCATTTATGCATCATCTGCTTCTTTCTCTCGTGCAAACGAATGTGTGGACCTTTTACTTAGCACCGTATTTTCATAAGTTCTGACCTCCAGCAGTCTTGCTCTCTCTCGTTTTCCTCTTTATTGGCGATAGCGATTTGAGATCTTCGAAGAATCCTACTAGAGTCAGACGTTCTAGCAGATGAAAAATAATTGTGAGAATCGATGCAGTGAATTTACGCAGTTACATCCTGAGATCCGACATTCTCCTCTTCCTATCACCACAGACGATAGACAGGAACTTTGCCAAATTAAAAAAAAGTTAAAGGTTCCACAGGCATTCCTCGAAAAAAGCATGCTTTTTTAGTTATTACTTTTTATTCAAGAAAAATAAAATTTTCTTCACACGAATACGTGTGTACTGCAACGAAGACGAGTAAGCAACTTATTAATAAAAAACAAGTTAAATGCCTTTCGAATGAACTCCCTAATAAACTCCACCCATCTATTATCTGTGGCATAACTATCACGCAAAATTTGCTTACGTTTATAATATTTTCCTTTAATTTTACTTGAAATTTGTTTAGAAGTCTTTAATCGTACTCAGTCTGTCCGAAGGCTCGATTGGTGAGCAGGAAATCTCGTAATCGACGACCCTAAATTCCGTCTCAATTTAACTGTTCTATCTTTATTTTTTCAACTAATTATGATTGACTTGTTATCGCGTCTCGTTCGCTAGATATCAACAGAATTTCAAGATTTACTCAACACTACAAAGAAATATTGATCTATTTAATTAATATACCTTGGAAAAGTGCAGAGCGCTTTACTCAACTCTATAATTGTATACTGTCTAGATCACTAAAAAAACTTTTGAAACCCTAGATGTTTTCGAGATCAATCATTCTGTTTCTTTTCAAAGAGATTTCTTCGTAATACATTACATTCATAATGCTGAATTATGTTCGCATATCAAAGAGTACCTATATCTATAAATTAAACTCCCTAAGTCATACATTTACGAGCTCTATTAAAGTCGCTAAAACTTGATTGGTATATTGGAGTGCCTAAATGAGTCAAGTGGCAAATAAAAAGTTGCAGGGTTCCTCTGCTTCAACTAACTTGATTAACTTCATCATTCTTGTTCAACAGAAACTACATAAAAGGTAAGAAAATATATTCCACAGGTGTGATTCAATCTACAGAATGTAGATAATATGAGTGTGTATGTTCGAGACAAGCTAGATGCTTTAGCTTTCAAAAATCTTACTCGAACACGTCCATTCTTCAACTAATCAACAGGAATTCATGCTTTCTGTTTAAAGAAATCTATCAAAATGATTGTTAAAACGATTCCGATACTTTCTTCTACCCATGGGTAATTCTCGAGTTGCAATATAAAAATACAAATGCGCTCATTCATCTTCGGCCGCTCTTCTTTGGACTTTTTTTGTCCCTCTATTTTAATCTTTTGCAAATCATTTGAACTAGTTACTCTGTTTAAAGTCGAACCAGAATATCTTGCTGTTACTTGAGAGATACGGGAATTCACTGTAGGGCATACAGGAATCAGAAATCTCAATCTTTCGTTTCATTTTGAAGTGCACAGAGATCTGGCTCTTGCAATCTAGAGTGACCTTATCTGCCTGTGCTTTCAACTGTATCACTAGGTGTAAGCGTTTCTGCCTAGCCAATCGATAAATGCATTAATTTTCTAGCCGCGCATGTAAAAGTAGCTATATATCATCCCACCAACAATCGCGGCTCCTATGCCTAGTGAAAGGGGCGTAAATAATGACCTCTTGAGTTTCTGCCATTCTTCAGTCTGCTTCTGCCGGCGTTTCATCTCGCGTACCTGCGCTGCAAGTCGTTCTTTCTTTTCCGAATGACGCTGACGAAGTTCAAATTTCCTGAAAATAAAAAATTATACTTTAGGGATTGTCTTAAATGGGATCGACTCGAAGGATTAAAAGTCACATTACTCGCACATAACTACAAAGACGCATGGAATTTCGAAAAATGTCCACAAAAAGTTGCATCAAAATTTTAAAGATATTGAAAAAAGCAGGAAATATTAGGAACATAAAGTACATAAATCTAATTGTTTTTCAAATGTTTTTTGCGCTATCAAAATAAATTTTCAGGTTAAAATAATTTTTTAACAATATCAGGGTGCACAGTCTTCCCTTTGTTTCTTAGTTTTCCCTTTTTACTTGGGATTCCCCTATTCTAAAAAAATTCCCCCTTTTTCCCCTTTTCTCTTTAAATATACGATATTAGAAATTGTGACCATTATTGAATAATAATTAAAGCAATTATAGCACTTGAATAAATTATTTATGAATAAATAAGGCACACGTTTCAAGTAGTGGCCATTAAAAATACTCTTTAAAAAAATTTGGAGACGAAACATTTTAAAGCAAGTTGAAAATGTGAAAACTGGAGACAGAAGTTATTATGCAATATAAGATTGGAATAGTTACAAAATATATAGTACTTTTTAAATAAGTATTAGAAGATTAACATATGTTAGTTGCAATGTACAAAGTTAAATACCTAATTAAAAATGGACTATCCCAAATTCAACAACTTCAATTTTAAATGGTCTAACTTGAGTAATTGTTAATGTTTTTAAATCTTTGCATGAAGATTTAACTATTGTTAAACCTTTTTTTGTCGCTGAAAATTAATTTTTTAAACTCATAATTGAACTATTCCATTTGTGATTGAAAATTGATGAAAGTTATATTTTTTGGTAGAAAATTGGTTAAAAATGTAACTATTTGGGTGAAAATAGATTTATTTGGTTGAAGATCTGTCTTTTTGGTTGAAAATTAAACTACTTTGTTGAAAATTCATTTTTTAAACTGAAAACTTCAATTTTTGATTGACAATTGTTTTTTTCATTTGAAAATTAGTTTTTTGAAATGAAAATGTAGCAATTCCATTTTTGGTTGAAATTTGATCTTTTTTATTTTAAAAATTCAACTATTTGGTTAAAAATTTATGTAATTTGTTAAAAATTCGTCCTTTTGTTGTAGAAAATTAATCTTCTTGCTTTGAAATTTGACGTTTGGAATGCAATTTTTTTTCTTAATTGACTAAAAAATCTTTTTTGTTTGAAAACTCAACTCTTGTTGAAAATTCGTGTTTTCGGATTAAAGATTCAACTGTTTTGTAGAAAATTGAATTTTCTCTTGAAAATTGGACAGTTTGGTAGAGAATTCAAGTAACTGGTCGAACTTTCACCTACTTTGTAGAAAATTCATTTTTTAGTTAAAAATTCATCATTTTGGTTAAAGTCTTTTTGTTTGTTAAAAACTAGGGGTTTTAACTGAAAATTTCAAGGTTTGGTTGAAAATTAACTTTTTAATTAAAAAATCATATTTTCGTGTTGAAAAATCAACTGCATTGTAGGAAATTCTTCTTTCAGGCTTCAAAATTCAACAGTTTGGGCGAAATTTCAGTTTTTTCAATTGAAAATTAATTTTTGAATGAAAATGTGCAAAAACATATGAACCTGTCGAACCTGAAATTTATTCAGCTTGAACCAAAGAAAAATTTATTTACCTTGCTTTTTCGGAAAAAAATGTTGTCGTGAGTTAGGATTTTTGGGATTTCATATCTTTTTTGCAATTTTGGAACGTTATAAACACCACGAATAAAAGCGTTTCCCATGAATAAAAATATCAACATGTTTCTTTGGTTCAAGCTGACGCAATTTCAGGTTCGAATCAATCCAAAAAACATGTTTTTGTATATTTTCAAGAAATTTTGAATAAGGTACAGATAGGAACAGAAGATATTAACCGATTTCAAAATTTGTTTCCTCACTTGTTTTGGATCTCGACCCACAAATTGTTATCCCTCAGCTCAAACGATTCTTTTCATGTTTAGCAATTTTACTTTGCTCTACTGAAGAGTTTAGTTTTAAATTTACATTGAAAGTATTAATTATAGCAAGGATGAAATGACAAATCTTGAAAAGAAATATTTATAAGAACGATCTTAAACACATCAAAAGTTTGTATTTAACTAATTTTATTTTAACTCTGACTTTTTCATATCACTCTGGATGGAATTCCAACGATCTAAGTACATACATCCAATTTTTAAAAATAAATCTTTATTCACAGAAATCATTAAAAAATCATTGAAAATTATTAAAAAATGTAATATGTCTTACAATAAGATTGTTTATTCTTTTCGACATGAAAATAAATGTTTAATCTTTCCGAATAATTTAGAAATCATTTTACTTTTGAACCCAAAATATTAATTTTCAATAAATTAGCTACATTTGAAAAAACAAAAATATTTTTCATCCGAATACTTGTATTTACCATCAAAAAGTTAAGAACCTTCAAGCAAAAGGGATTAATTTTTAACAAAGTAATTGAACTTTTAACCAAATAGTACAATTTTCAAATTACAACGTTGAATTTTCAAGCCAAAAAGACGAATCTTTTAATAGACAGTAGAATTATCAACGTGAAAAGTAGAATTTTCAACCGAAAACATCATCTTCAACGAAAAAAGATGAACTTGAACCAAATATTGGAATTTCAAACAAATTAATTTTCAATCAAATAGTTGGACTTTCAATCAAGAGACGAATTTTGAAGAAAATAGTTAAATTTCAGACCAAATAGTTGAATTTTCAACAAAACAGATTTTTTTTCTACCATAAAAAATGAAGTTTTAATCCTTTGGACGAAATTTATATCCAAAAGGACGAATAGTCAAGAAAACAGTTAAGTTTTTACCAAAAAAGATTACTTCTGAACAAAATAATTGAATTCTCAACGAAATGTTCGAATTTACAAATAAAAGAGATTAAAATTCAACAAAAAACAGTTGCATTTTCAACCAAACAGTTTAATTTTTAAACCAAAAAGACGAATTTTTTAGCGGACGGTCGAATTATGAGGCTGAAAAGTTGAATTTTCAACAATTAGATCGTTTTCAGCCAAGCAAGATGAATTTAAAAAACTTATTTTCCTACCATAAAAAAGGAATTTTTAATCCATTAGGATGAATTTTCTATCCAAAGTGGCAAATCTTCAACAAAGCAGTTACATTTTTGACCAAAAAAGATGACTTGAACAAAATAATTTAATTTCCAATCAAATCATTTAATTTTGAAACAAATAGTCAAATTTGTTAACCCAAAGCAATAAACATTTAACCAAAAATAGTTGAATTTTCTTACTGGGCTCTATTAATTCAGTTCGCATTCAAACAAAAAAAAAACGAGAAAAATAGGGAAAGGGGAAGTTTCTTGGAAATAGAGACAAAAAGAAAAATTCTTTAAAAGGGGAAAGAGGGGGGATAGGGGAAAGAGTGTGAAGACTGTAATTGAATGTGAAAGTAATCGATTTTAAACCTTTTCCACTTAAAAATTTCCAAACTGTTTAGGCTTGCAATTGGAGAAAATTATATCTCTGAACAATGATTCACGAAATTGAAACTTGTTCAATTTCAAACTCTATTCAGTAAAATTTTCTAACTATAAAGCTTTATTGAGAAATTGCTCAACTATTAATGTTCTCAATTAAAATGGTTCAATTTAAAAAATTTAATTTCAATTTTAAAAGTTTCATTGTGATTCAAATTAAAACTAGGTGTAACGAAGTTCTGAGAAAGGCAGAAAGAAGTTAATTATTCGCATTTTTCTTTAAAAAGTCGCATTTAGAAAAAAAAGTCAAAAAGTGTAGGGAACATCTTAATATTACTTCATAATTACTACTCTTTCTTTGTCTTTGTCTACTTTTCTTTATCAATTAATTTTATTTTGGACTTGCAAATTAAAAGTTACTTTTGCACCTAAGTTTAAATTATTGCAGTAGACCATTTTTTCCGAAATATAACAAAAATGCTATTATCAATTTATAGGAAAAAATTGTGTACTTGTTTTATTCAACTAAAGTACCTATACTTTTTTTGAATATAAATAAAAAAATGATTAGGACGTCACACTTTGTGATGACCGACAGTGACCCCCCTTTAACCTTGCTTGACGTAATTTTGATGTTTTCTTAGTTAGAAACTTACTTTTAATACCAAACAATGTATTGCCAGTATTAATAGAGGTTCTCGATGGGATGAGGAAAAGTAAGGATTTTTATACACCGGGAAAGCAACGAATTTGCGTCAAAAACTGGAATTTTGTCTTGATTGCAGCAAAAACGTAGCTGAGCGCATTGTGAGTTTCAATTAATCCTTAGACGCCGGGTGATTTCTAAAAAGATGCCAAGTAATTGTTTTTTCGCTATATTATTGGCATCGCTGAATGCAATATTCCGAACAATTAAAAAAAAAGTTAGTATTAGCCCAAACACTTTCTATAATGTATTTTGAGGTTGATGAATTTAAAATGATCTGAGAAGTTCAAAATGAAAAAAAAGGATTATTAATGGTGGCCACAAAAGATAACAGTAAAGTATTACTGTAAAAGTTAAAACTACTTCGCTCAGAGGAGGTAGTTATGCCTAAAATTTTACTTTTCGTGTAACTTCAAAGCCAATTACATTTAGTTCAACTAATTACAATTAATTCAATTAATTTTTTAATAGTTTATTTTAATTTTGAATTAATCATTAATTATATTTATATTATTATTTTATATTATTGTTATTTATATTGTTTCATATAATATTATTTATATATTCTTAATTACATTTACTTATTTGATAATTAATAATTTTTGATAATTTTAGTTAATTTTAATAATTTGATAAATTAAAAAAAGGGAACCAGTTTTTGGAAAACGCTCTATACGTCTTTCGATAAATGTTTCAAAAAATTAGTCCAAAATATTCTTTTGTTTAGACAAAACCTTAAAATCCATGTCAGTTTTCTTTGTTCATGCTCATTGTGATTCCACAACCTTGAGATAGAAATGTAAGAATTACACTATAATGTCTTATAGGTGCTTAATAAAGAGCATAAAAGTTTTATATCATTTAAACTTGAAAAGCATCTGATTAAAATTTATCAAAGCTGTTAAATCACACACACACACACACACACACACACACACACACACACACACACACGCGCGCGCGCGCGCGCGATGATTTTCTCCGAGAGTTTTAGATTTGTTAAGTTTTCTACGAGAGCAATATCAGAATGCACGCCTCAGAATCACTTAAGCGAAAAAAACAGTGTAAATATTGTGAGAAATTGTAAAAAATAGTGCCATAATAGTGTCATAAACTTTTTCAACTATTAAAAAGGAACTTCAATGTTTATTTTTGATTGCAAATTCATTATTTTCAGTTAAAAAGTCTACTATTACATTTTTGGATAAGAATACACTTTTTTATTCAAACATTTTATTAATTGGTTAGAAATTATATTATTTTGTTGAAAATTCGTCTTTTTGGCTTAAAATTTCATCAATTTGATTAGAATTTTTTTCTTTCTTGACTAACAATTTTTTTTCAAATCGAAAAATTCCACTATTTCATTAAACAATAATATTTTTGGTTTTAAACATTCATCTCTTTTCGTAGGAATTAAACCTTTTTTAGTTAAAAATACAACTGTCTAGTTGAAATTTAATCTGTTTCGGTTAAATATCAACTTTCTTTATGTAAATTCACATTTTGGGGTTCAGAATTCAACCGTTGTGTAAAAAAATCGTATTTACAGCTAGAAAATTCTACGATTTGGTAGACAATTTTACTATTTAGTTAAAATTTTATGGATTTTGTTTCAAAATTCGTATTTTCTTGGTAGAAAATCTTTTTTTTTTTTGTTCAATAGAAAATCAACTTTTTTTGATCAAAAATGCAACTGCTTAGTTGAAAATTAACCTGTTTTAGTTTAGTTGATATTTATGTTTTGAATTTTTAATTGAAAATTCATCTTTCTAGGTTGAAAATTCAACTTTTTGATTGAAAGTTGAACTTCTTTCTTAAAAGTTCATTTTTTTGGTTAAAGATTGATAATTTTATTTGAAATTGCTTAAACGATTTAATGAAAAATCATTTTTTTTGGTAGAAAATTTATCTTCTTGGTAAAAAATTCAACTATTTGATTAAAAATGTATGTATATATTTTGTTGAAAATTCAACTGTTTTGTTAAAAGCTCATTTTTTTGGCTTAAAAATCCAACATTTTGAATTACATTTTTTTCTTTATTCATTGAAAATTTCATTTTTGTTGAAAATTGATTCAATTCAACTGTTTTTAATTAAAATGAAAATTTTTTCTTGGTTACAACAACGAACTATTAGATTTTTTGTTGATAGTTCATCTTTTTTAGTTGAAAATTCAACTGCTTGATTGAAAGTTGAACACATTTGTTCATTCATAAGAAATAGTAAGAATGCCTCTTCCCCGAAAATCGCCTAATGTTATTTTTGAATGACCCCTAAATAAATCCATGGAAAAAAATAGTGGTGCAAAATTTCAGAAAAAAACTTTACGTAATTTAGACTTGGTCCCTGATCAGTCATTGAGACAATTTCTCTGTATGTTGTAATTAGCTGAGATGTCGGACATATTATATTAACCAAAGAACGAAGAAGTATAGTATGTGTAGTGTCATTTTTTTCGCAATAGTAGTAAAATAGTGTTATCGCTAAAAAGAAGTGTACAATAGTGTAAAGAGTGTCGTGAATCCAAGGCCTGCGAATGTAAAAAATGTGCAAATTCATGATTCAATAAATTAATAATTTGGTTTCTTACGGGTCTGGACTGGACGGAGGGCTGATTGTTTTAAACGAGTTTTCGCCGTCACTCGCACTTTCGCCAGGTTGTCGATCCGCTAAGCCTTCAGCATTCTCGTGTACATTATTAGACAAGGGCGTGGAATTCGTTTGGGGTGTACTGGTGGTTGACTCCGAACGAACGAGTGGTTCACTGGGTAGTGGTTTATTTGGAGGGCCATTTATATCACCTGCTAATAAAAAAATGTGTAATACAATTAGAGGATAAAAAAGCGACATGGCATTTTGCACTAAGATCGAAAATACAAAAAAAAAAAAAAGGTACACAAACCGTTTTCAGTGGTAGGACTAGGCGTTACGTCTGCCATGATACTACGACCTAGTGACTCTCCTCTTGGAGGAGGTAGAGGAGGTGGTTCATCGTCCTCTTCTGCGGACGAGTTGCTAATATTGTTCACCACGTCGTAATGGTTAGTCACTGTTTCGTTATCGATATTCTGTAAAACACAAAACACACTTAGAAATAAGCTTACTTTTGGGAATGACACAGCAGAACAATGCTATTAGGACCGAGATTTTTTTACAATAATTCAATTCATCCTGAATTCGTTCGTTATTATTATATGCAAAAAGTGAAAAAAGGAGCTAAAAGTATCAAAGTACTACAAAATGAACAGCTTTTTTGAAAATGAAAACTAATAGCACTGTGCCACTGCGAATTGGTATTAGTTACCACGTTGTTAGACGGCAGTTGCTTTGATCCCTCGATGATGGCCGCGTACGAAAATCTTAATTGGTCCGGCGTCTGTATTAAACCCATGCGACACCTCCTCATTTCCATTAGGATCTCGCGCACATTCACGGAATTTAGACCGTTTTCCTCAATCTGAGAAAATATTTGAAGACATGAGAATGACAACTGGATAAGGGCCAAAATAGAAATTTTGATTAAATTATAGAAGCATGTGTTCTCCAAGAACTCTACATTGAAGAGGTGAGCATCACGAAAATGTAGTAAGGACTTTTTCGGGCCTGTTAAATATGTTCAATATATGTATTCTTTGATATACCAAAATTTCGAATGATGTTCCGCCTGGAATTTAAGAATTTATAAAAATATGAGAATAACAACTGGATTAGGATCAAAATTATAATTATTTCTATACTACATGATAGAAAATGTACTTAAAATTATAGAAGTATGTGGCCATTATTTACAGTATTTAACAGGAATAACATTTGTAAACAAAAATGTATGTGTTTGAGGGCGGAAAAAGCAAATTCCTTATCCAGCAGTCATTCTCATATTTTTTAATTCATTTTTTTGAATGAAAGGAGAAATTATTTTTACATATTCCTAATATGGATCGATAAACAGTGTTCTAAATTATTTTAAATCGTTAAAAACAGAATTCGTATGTTCGTACAATATGGAGTTCTAATCAGAGAAAAATTTCCCGGATTTTCCCCGGACCACACAAATTTTTCACGGTTATGAAATTGAAATATTCGAACTCTTGAAACTAAAATGAAGTTATAAAAACTGAACTGCAAATTAAAAACTCAAAATGGAAGTCTTTTGAATTTGAAACTTTTAAAATGGAAGCTTCAAAAATTTGTAGTTCAAACGCTTATTAATTTACACGTTTTGAAATTCAAGTTTCTAACACTTTTCAATTTAACAATTTAAAATTAAATGCCCTTAAACTGCAAAATTGAAAAAAAATTTACTTTTATAAATTGTACAGTTGAAAGATTGAAAAATGCAATGAACTTCCGTGTATTATAAAGACCGCCTATTCGAAAGCTCACCTATTCTAAATCCCCTATAGTCTATACACGCTTATTCCAAACTGCGCAGTATCGTCACCTCCCACCACTGTCCATGTACGGGATGTACGGTCACGCCCGCGTCAGTGGCTGACCAATTTAAAAAGAGGCCCGAAAAGCGGGAAGCCTTGAATTGAGTATTTTAGCATGACGTTATGAGAATCCAGACAACTTTTTCGAGAAAATATTCTAAACGTAATGTACGAATGGTAATATTTCTCAAGTGTAGAATGTATTTTTTCAGTTGTGTTCCACTCTTTTGTCGATTGACGGTCTTTCAGAGCCTCAAAATAAAATGAAATATCCAAGATTTCAGGTTAGTGTATCAGATCGATTTGATCAGAATCGGGTACTCCACCCTCGAATTTCGGACAATTGATTGTATTTCGTGGCAGTGAAAGGTCGTCAATCGACAAAAGAATGGAATTTGACTGAGAAAGTACATTCTAAACTTGACTAAAATGTATTACGATTGCTACATTCATGACTTTTACGTTTAGAATATTATTTTTCAAAAAGTCGTACGCAGTTGCAGTCCCATATGGTGAACTTCCTGAAGGCTGACATTTCCACCTATGCTAGAATGGCCGCGACGTCATGCTAGAAAACTCACTATTCCGCGAAATATTTGAGTCGTTTTTTTATTCTATTATATTGAGTTTTAGTTGGCAAAATGTCGTACGTCAACAAAAACACTTGAGAGACACTTGGAAAACACTGACATGCTAACGGACTCAACGCAATCACCGCAGATGAGTACCCGCGTACTGCGTCTTTGGCCCTATGCTGCTGGTGTTTTTCATGCAAAAGTCGCAACCGTCTCTCTCCCCTTGAGCTGAGAAACTGCGTGGGCCAGCAGTTCTAGGAATTACTAAGCCGCAATTTACTACACTGAGAGTCGGGTGTATTTATCTGTATTATTATTAATATTTTATTTGAAATCGACCGCGCTTTTCGGCACATGCGCAGTTGAAAAAGTTGCTTAGAGCAAGCGCAGCGATACAAGGCCGGGCAGCCAATGAACGTCGCTTGACAAAAATAAACTGACGAATCGCGGTAGAGGTGGGGGCCCCTCCAGCCTTAAAATAATTGATGGTGCACGTTTCAATACCTTTGGAATAGGTCGTCATTGACTGCAAAGACTGCCAGTGGCTGTCTAGAGACTAGGTCAAACACAAGAAAAAATGACAGATAAAATTCGTGACAGTCAGACATTTGTCGTGGCAGTGAACACCTACTGAAAGTGGTAAGCCCTGGAATAGCAGGAAGTTGACTACATAAATCCACACTGTCATTTTTCTATTATCTAAATTAAAGAACGAAGCAATACATTTTTTTTTAATTGTATCATTTTAGGCAATTTTAAGTTAGAAACATTGAGAAATGACATTTTTTTACACTTAACAGTTTTTATATTAGAATTTAAATTATTTTTATTTCAAGGCGTGATCAAAAATTTTGAAATTCTATGAAATATTTACTATTGTGTACAGTTCGTGAATATTGAATCGACGTCCCCTACCTGGGCAGGCCTGTTTTATTACGTGCTGCAGAACGTTTTGCTAGTTCATTTTATTGACAGAAAAAAATCAAGCTGTCAAAAACTACTAAAATAGAGTTGATTCCATATAGAGGTCAACTTAAAACTGATTCTTTATACGGATTCACCCGAATTTCATTCCATATTGTACAGAGCTGTCCAATTTCGGAAAATTGTTCCTTATCCAGTTTCCAGAATTCTCGCTTCTGGGATCTTGACAAAATTTTTTAGCAACAATTTTTCACTCACCAAAACAAGACAACTATCGACGAGACAAAAAGTGCCTGATCTTCCTATTCCTGCAGAACAATGAACGATGGGTGGACCTACATTTTGATCTAAAACTCCACGTTGCCTTACATCCACCAAAAATCGAAGGAACGCTGTCGGGCTTTGAGGCACACCAAAATCTGGCCACGTTGTGTAGTGAAAGTGCAAAATCTCTCTGCTCTTATTTGTTTCTAGGTCCGTTAATCTGAAACAATTAAAACCGCAGATAAATCGTTTATTCTCGGTTTTTATAGCTAAAGCTACTTTTTAGGTAAAAGGAATATGTTTACAACAAAAAATGTGATTTTATTTTGACATTGGAGAGTGGCATATTCATATCTCAGGTCTTGGATCTAATCCAGGAGAAATAAAAACATCGATGCACTCACGCTCAAAATAAAACTTGCAATATTTTGGCGTTATTTTGAGCACTTTTCTTTCATATAAAGTTACAATTTATATTCACAGTTTATTGCATTAAATATATAGAACGGAGTTTCTTTTTTATAATATAGGCTAAATTTAAAAAAAATATTCATTGAATTGACAGAATGAAAAAAATGTTCCTTTATATGTTATTATTAGAAAAAAACTTTTTTTTTTTCAACTTACCTTAACGTAATAGTTGCATAATTCGATGAATCCGTCTTACTGACAAATTCTACTTTTAAGTTAACATCTGGGAAAGTCATTTCTTCATCATTGGTACCCCCCGTCGGCCAATATTGGTGACATTTAACTTGATTCTTCTCGATTACTTTATTTAACATTATTATCCCTTTAGATTCTTGTTCCCATACCATAAGCCAAAAATGACCGGCTGTATTTGGAAGCGGTCCTTGCGTCAGTATATATAGCCTGTTAGCTCTTGTGACCTACGATTATTGTAAGAAATATGTAAGTGTAAAATGAGGATAGATCTTTAAATATTATGAATTAAATAATTTTTTAAAGTATCTTACTTCGACGAGATTGGCATTAATATAATCACATGGACCCCTTTTGAGTTCGATTCTTGTATGATCGTACGGGGCCACATCTCTGTAGCGATTTAGGTTCCTATTTTGTGGTTTCTTAGATTCGTTGCACGTGTAGTCCAAATTAGTGCACTCATTACGTATGTGCTGCAAACAGAAAATGTAGATATTCTTTAAATAAGTTTTTAACTTTCAGTAACTTTATTTTACTTTTTAAAAATATTCAGCCAACTTCTGGCAGAAATAAGTACTATACCACCTCAAGAATAACATATAAAATCTTCATATGAAAGTAAACTTGTTTTCTTTTCTTTCAAAATGAAACTCATTAAATCTGAACAATTTTCATTTTGAAGCTTTCAAACATAAAAAATTTCAGTACCAAGCACTGAAAAATGAAAGTTTTCATGATTCAAATTAAATGTTTATAACTTCAAGCATTCCAAATTCAAACCGTTTTAAGTTGGTTTTTTAATTGATGACGCTTCGGATTTATCAATAAAAAATTAAGAGACCTAACAGTTAACATTTTTAGGTTCAAGTAAACTGAAAGACTTTCAATTTGAAATTTAAAAAAATAAAGATTCCACAATCTGTGTCAAAGCATTAATACTTTTATGTATGTCCTACAAGTTGTGCAATTTCCATATTTTCGACTTCCAAGTGTACGTTATGAAATGTTTTTGATGCATAATTCAATCTGAACTTTTAAGGCTGCAAGGTTCAAGGTTATTACAGAAGTCGGATTCCAAACTTCCCGGACATTTTCAGGTTAACTTTTGAAAAATTTCTAGGACAAATTTTTTAAAATTCGGCTTAAAATTTGAGCTCAAATCAATTTCAAAGCATAGTACTGTTTGCAATGTAATTTCCACAACAATTCTTGTACACTGCCGCAGAAATTATCTACACGCCTGGTTTTTCAGCTGTTGCTAAAATTACTTTAGTCTTATAATATTAACATCACCAATCTTCCTCGAATGACATTCTGCGTTAAGCCTAATGTCAAGAGAAAATGTCAATTTTATGAAAATATAGGGCAAAAACACGTCAAATTGCGATGTTTTCGAAAAATTGGAATAATAATGGAAATGAATAACATTCTTAAAAGTTCTTCGGCTCATTTTTAAGATAACTTACAACAGTACTTTACTAAATTATCAAGATATTCTTTGCTAGATTCTTCGTGTTCAGTACAATCATTATTTAAATTTTTTTGACTTTTTTGCACCAAGTTCGACCATAGGATAGAATATATGGGGAAAATATCTTAACAATTTAGCACATTACTAACGAGATTTGCTGAACGTCTTTATGCAATATCATTTTATTGAATTGACATTTTACCTTCAACTTGGACTTTTGAGATGCAGAATTTTAATAACTTTCATGCCATTACAAAGAAAAAAATTATATTAATAATTTACAAAATTAGTCAATTTAGAAAAATCTTAAAAAATAGGAGTATAGATAATTTACCCTGGTATTGTACATTAAATTATTGATCAATGCCAATTTTAGAATATTTTTCGACTATTATTTAATTCTAAACAATCACGAAAAAAAAATGAATAACTAAATTTCCATTTTATTGTGCATTTTTCCTCAAATTTAGTAAATATTACAACTTAAAATAATTGCCTTTACTATCTTCCTTGCATACATATTACAATGTGAAATAGTAAAATTGACTTAATTCCACGAAAAATGTGTTCAGACTTCAGAGTTTAAATGACACACGATAAAATGTCAAATTTAGCCATTCTCATTTTTCCGTGAAAAGTACTACAATAATTACTAAAACTACAAAAAGAAACGGCAATAACAATTTCCAGGCCCTTTTCCAAAAGTTCAGGACTTTTACAGTTTTTTCAGGTTCTGTATCAACCGTGATGTTCATCTTAATTCTTAGAAATTTTGAAATATTATGCTTAGGAATTTTCAGAATAAAACATCTATAGTGACTAACTCTTCTTTAACAGCTCCAAGAACCAGTGACTCAAAGTGCTACAAATAAAACAAAACGACAAACATTAACTCAACGTTTCACCCAAATTAAAAAACTGCCTTTTGTTTTATTTTGTACAGATAGGTTGTATGTTGTAAATTAACATCCATTATACAGAATAGATGCAATTTTTCATGTTTAGGTATTTTTTTCGTCCGATGTAAGATACAGCTCATTCATGATCAAAAAGGAAGACGACCTTCTTGATATTTCATTCAGATTAATTAAATGATGGCTTGATACGATGGTTTATACTGCAAGTATACCGGAGAAAGTGATCTCAGTATAATTATCAGTAAAAGTAAAGAGTATAATAATAATTCCCAATAAATTATGCTATCCGAGAAATATTTTGATATTCAGAAAACTGTCATGTCAGAGTGGAATTGCTGATTACGGGTTGAGCATACCCATATAATCGAGAGAATTGCATGTTATCTACAGCCTTGGAACATCCTTCTGGTCAAGAAACTCAACCTTGACCACGGAATGTACCACATTTTGAAACAAATCGCGACTTAGTGAGAACACAATGTCATCCTACAAATATTTTAATTGATGCATTCAAAGTTGAACTGCAAATTAAAACATTGAGAGTGTAACAAATATATGTTTGAAAAGTTTAAAAGCAGAACCCACTTTCAAGAGCAAGAATGGATTTAAAAAAAATAATAGTCGAAAATCAAGCCTACCAAACTTGTAACCAAATCCGCATCGTTAAATAAAATTGGAATTTCATAATATTGTATACTGAATGATATAATATTACAATGTAAGTCTTCAATATAGAACAATTACAAATTGGAAGGTTTGAAAACCTTACAAATATAAGCCTTCACAAATTAACCATTCTTTCCAACGGACTCATTCAGAAGCTAATAATGCAAACAAAAAGATTAATTTTTAACCAAATACATGAATTTTCAACCAAATAAAAAATTTGTAAAGGAATTGTTAACCTTATAGTTAAATTTTCATCTGAAGAATATAAATGTTAAACCAAACATGGAATAGTTACAATTTCAGTTTAGAAATTAAAGTAGAACAATAAAAAAATTTCAACAAAATAGTTAAAATTTAAACAAAGAAAAAAATTTTTTTTACGAAGTAATTCCACTTTTAATTAAGTTGTTGAACTTTGAGCCAAAAAAGGCTTTTCTGTCGCTACTTACGGATAGCGAAAATCTTTAAAACTTAATCAAATCATTGTATTAGGAAAAAGATCGTAAGACCAAGGTAAAATTGACAAGATGATTTGAGCGATAACTGATTTAAGTAGACTGTAAATTCTAGATTTATCTGGTTTTCTTTCTAAGAGATTCATCCAGAAAAATATTGAAAACCTCTAAAATGTCAACTTTTAATGTGAAATTTATGATATTAAAGGACCAAGGTATAAAGAGAAGCTCCAATTTTTAATGAAGCTAGCAAAAGTTAACAGTTTGTGTAAAGTGTTGATTTTCAAAACTATTATTTGAATTTAAATACATGCAATGAAAATATAGAAAAGCGGTTATTTTTTATTTGTTGTAACAATACCATTTTGACTGTTAATTAGCAATGAAGTTACTTAATTGTGCACATGTCAAAAATAAATTGAAATACTGTTGTATGCGTCTGTCTTGATCAAATAAAATTTTACAATTATAGAACATGAATTTTTCTCAGTTTCATCATGCACATAAATGTTATAGTTTTCTTACTGTTAAACTTGAAACGTAAAATGATTGAATACATTTTTATGTGACAAGTATGTCCAGGAAACGTGGTACATTAATGGAAGCTTATAGAATATTCGAATTTAATTCTTTGATAAATAGTTTATCCGAAAATACGTTGAAAATGTATTTTTTGTGGTTTTCAAATGTTAAAAAATATTAAAAGTACGGTGGCGGATAATTAGACGCGTGGCGAGACATATTTTGTTAATGAGAAAAATAATCTGCTAATTTAACGAATTGTAAGTGAATGAAAAAAATTTTGTCATTCAGAGTGAATTTACTTGAATTTTTTCGCTATAATAAAGAATCTTTTGTAAATTAAATACAACGTTTTCAAATCACATAAGATTTTCTGTAAAATCTATAACAAAATTTTGGGAAATGGACCAATTTTTTTCTAGAGAAATGTTAGTCAATTAAAATTTGGAACCCTCAGGTACTTAAAACTGAATGATTTGGAATTTGGAACTATAAACTTTAAAAATTGCAAAAATTGAGATAATACCAAATGATATTTAAGTTGATTAGCATAGGAATTACCACCTGCATTAACAAACTTCCCAGACAAACAATAAATTCACTGTTGTTTTCCGGTCCAGTGACCACCATAGATCAAAGTTAATAAAGCCGAGAAAGAAATATATCATCCTCCAATGTCGCCTGAATTAAATTGTTTAAGGTTTAAACAGGAGGTGTAATTAGTCTGCACTTAGCCTGGGAACTCTCTTGGCACGAAAATACGTTAATTGGATGAAGGGAAACGGGATCGTGAGAAAATTTGTTTACATTAGCTTTAAAATAGCTTTCCTCGCCACTCTCTTAGCTCAGACCTCAAAAGTGCATCAAACTGAAAAGCGAGGTAAAACAGTACGTGAACAAATTACATCTTTATAAAAGGAAATGAAAAAATATACATAAGAATTAAACAAATATCGTTTCATCTTTTTTATCAAGGGTATTTGGATCGAGGACGAAACCTGTGGATCGTCAATGAGGCGTGAATCTGAAAATGGTTGTGGACTTTCTTTTAAGGTTGTGACGCCGGATAACGTCAGTATGACGAATCACGGTGAATTGAGTACGTACTAAGAAAATAAGAGAAAAGGGAGACTGTGGAAATCTTTCTAATGAATTATCTTCGTATCAATTATCTTGTTATCTATCTTAATTAATTATCTCTGTGATTGATATTGAAAAAAAACCTGAAAGAGGATCGCCCAAGCCCCTTTGGAGTTGATCTCCAGGTACTCCGTCTCCACGTTACTAATCATTCTGCCTTTCAGGTTCCCCGATGATACAATTTTTTTTATCCACTGCACTATGCACGACTCTCTTCCTATCGTTCTCTTAACTTTTCACACAGAGAACCCCGAGAGCACCCGAGAACCTCTGACTCCCACCACCGAGTTCTCTCTGTCTGGCACTGCCACGATCAACGCCGCTTCCGCCACACAAAACAAAGTCAATTATTTTTTTATATGGTATAAATACACATTAAAATGCATTCCCGAGTGGAAGTTGACACAGTCCTTGGAACACTCCAAAAACAGGAAATTCAACAGCATCAACGTGATGCAGTGCTCCAAATTCTGCTCCCGTACCGTATTCCCATAGTGCATGCGCCGCGGAGGCCAATGAGATTTATTGCTCCAGGAGAAGCTAGGGAGAAACGTGTTGCCAACGTGAAAAATTTAATAAATTCTACACTTCTTGGTTAGTTGTCCTTCGCGGGACAATTCAAATAGTTTCAATTCATACACTCTTAGGAGTCTTAGCAATCTGATTTCTGAGTCTTAATCCAAAAACGTGAAATTGCCACATATTTATTAGATTTACGTATTTGAAAATTTAGGAATGTGAAATAAAAATAAAATCAAAATCCTTTTTAACGTGCACTACTCAAGTTAATATATAGAATTCCTGAAAATAAAACTAAGAATCCAACGACCAAATTTAGACAACCAACAATAAATGCACCTATTGTAATTAAAAAAATTATAAAAAATGTTTCTTGGACGAAAATAAAAAAAGATAAGAAAAATGAGAAGGCAACCAACATAATCCCCTTCCTTCTCTTTTTTATTTCTTTCGTCTTTTTATTTTTATTATTATCAAACCACAATAAAAAATACATTTACAATATTTACCAACGTTTCGTTGCTCTTACAGCACTCTTATCAAGGTAAATATATTAGAGCAGGTAACAGAGACGAAGCTACGACTTCCTTGGATCTCAGGTATTTTAGAGAAAGCATCGTTGGTTCGTCACTGTTCCTACCTGCTCTAATATTTTTTACCTTGATAAGGGTGATGCATAAGCACCGAAACGTTGGTAAATATTAAAAATGGTTTTGTATTGTGATTTTTTAATAATAAAAATAACAAAGACGAAAGAAATACAAAAAAGAGAATAAGGAAGGGGATGGGTTGGTTGCCTTCTCATTTTTCTTATATTTTTTTTATTTTTGACCAAGAAAAATTTTTTATACAGTTTTTTTTTCAATTACAGTAGGAGCATTTAATAGTGGTTATCCAAATTCGGTCGTTGGATTCTTGGTTTCATTTTCAGGAATACTATACATTTACGTATTTGAACCTTGAAGATCTGTTTCCAATTTCATTGTCAAAAATTAAAATTAATCGTAACTGCTTTCCGACCACAAGAGGGGGCAATTACACATATAAGTTAACAAAACAAGTGTAGAAATTTAGAATTTTAATTAAAAATATTACCATTTGAGGCCTCGTACTCACGACTATTTTTTTAACAATCCAACTATTTTACTACTATTTTATAAAACATGACACTGATGCTAATACTTTCACAAATTGCTGGCTAATCCAACGATTTTTTTCACTTTGCCTATGAAAATAATTTCAAACTTCTTCCCTGATTGGCTAAAATAACACATCCGCCATTTCAAGAATCGAAATTTCCAAAGTTATCACAATTAAAAAAAATGTAATTGAACTGTATACAGTTCAATTAAATTTTTTTTATAGTTCGAGTAGTAAACATTGAACAATAATTGATTTCAAAAGATAATTCTGAAACTATTCAAACGTAAACAATTTACAGATTTTAACGTTAAAAATTGAACTATTTCAATTCGGAAGTTTAAAAAATGTAAACATCCAATTGAAACTTTAGAAACTATTTTCAATTTTCAAATAACATGATATTAATAGATTCATAATTATAATTATGAAGCGTTTATAAACGCTCTTTTTTCAATTTCAAATAGTATTGAAATATTGCTTCAAACTCAAATACAGTAAACTTCCTTTCTATTTTAACGATAGCCTATTTCAAAGTTCACCTATTTTAAGACCCCTATACTCGTTTATTTCAAATTGCGCAGTTCAGTCAGCTCCCACCACGGTCCCTGTATGGTCACGCCCGCGTCAGTGGCTGACCATTTTAAAAAAGAGGCCCGAAAAGCGGGAAGCCTGGAATTGAGTATTTTAGCATGAAGTCATGGGAATCCATACAATTTTTTCGAAAAAATATGCTAAACGTAAAAGCAAGTTAGATCGATTTGATTAGAACCGGGTACTTCAACCTCAACTTTCGGGTAGTTGATAGTATTTCGCAAAACACTTGAAACGTTTTTGACATGGGACTGCAACTGCATACGCCTTTTTAGAGAAGTTTTTTCAATTTTTTTTTCAAGTGTACACTTCAAGAATATTACTATTTAGACCTTTATAACTTACCTTTACGTTTAGGATATCTTCTCCAAAAAGTTGTCCGCACTCCTACGTCAAGAATTATATACTCACCTTCCTGACATTTCCACCTATTTATTCTATCATGACGTCGCGGTACGTAATGCTGCAAAACTCACTATGCCGCAAAATATTTGAGTCTTTTTTTAATTCTATTATATTGATTTTTAGTTGGAAAATTGTACTATTGCCAGGAAATTAAATATTTTTCACGTTGTACGTCAACAAAAACACTTGCAAACGGATCGCGACTTTTTCAGCTGAGCAAGTCGGGACCGCCTGAACAGTTTCCAATTGGAATGCATAATATTGCGCAATATACTCGACTGGATACTCGCGCACTGCAGACCTTCTGAGGCGAAGGTCCGCGTAACGGTATCTCACCCTTTGAGCTGAGAAACTGCGTGGGCAGCCAATGAACGTAGCTTGACCAAAATAACTTGAAGGTCGTGGTAGAGGATGGAACCCCTTCAACCCTAAAAAAATTGGTCGTGTACGTTTCAAGGCCGCGGAAATATAAGGAAGTTTACTGTATTCCATTATTATAAAACGAATTTCAACGTTTCTAATTTTTTTTAAATGAACCATTTTTAAATATTTAGCAATATTCGACCGTTCATTAAAAATGAGTAATTATCTATCTGGTGGCCAAATGTAGTACTAAAACAACGAGGTCAGTTTTAAACGGCCGCATTACTAATGCGCTGAAATTAAATTTTATTCTGATTAAAATTAAGTAAAATTGATTATTGGTAAGGTGATTTAATAAAAAAATGTCTGATAAAGTTAAAGTAGACGATCTGGGAATGAAATTCAGTCTCAGGAAAACGAAAAGTAAAAGATTTTGTTCTGTTTATAGATGCTCAAGCAAAGCCTGTAAAAATTAAGATGTGCGGTTTCATCAATTTCCTGATAGTAAAAAAAGTTGTGTGAAAGTGATTATAACAAAAGCGGATTTGAAGAAACGATTGATCTCTTAGCGGCGGGGCTGAATTATAATTTTCAAGTGCTTTTGCTTGTGGAGGGTTCCACAAAGATTTCATATCCGTGCAAGATACCAAGCTCTAAAATCCTTATATCAGTACTATAATAAAAAATATATATTTGAAATCAATTTTACAAAATTAATCTAAAAAGGATCATTACAAAACACGCTTTCATATATATAAACAGAGAAAATCATGAGTTTGGCAAAATAAATTCGGATTTCTTTGGTTTGTTATGACAGCACAACATAACCTCCAAATTAGGATATCAGGTTTTTTGTCAAAACAGGGTATAATTTTCTTGAATTATTATGCAAATTGATAATTCCTAAGTATAACTTTTATCATTATAATATTAAATAAAATACTTTTTGAATATATAAAGCATATTTATGATAGATACTTATGCAAATGCAATAAAACTGCAACCACATGTTTGCACTTTTCACTCAAACCGGCCTTGCAACTACATTTCATAGATTGTATAATGCCCTGGAAGTTTATTTTCCCTTTACTTTCGTGAGGGGTTTCTTTAAGATATGAAGATTGCAAACAAAATGCAATTAAATTGATATTGGTTTTGTTGTTCAACTCGTTGGGCATTTTGCCACAGAATAAAATGTGTCCATCATGTAAAACCTTTTCTCCTTCTATCAAATTTCTCGAAAACAGTGTAGAAGCAGTAAATTCGCAAATATCACTAATGCTTAGCATTATTTCAGTCGTCATTATCGCAAAAAACACTTTAAAACTGCTGGTATCGCGTGTATTATTTCAAAAGTGACCTCGTTGTTTCCACCATATTGCCTGTCACGTGACGATGTGACGTCATGATTTCAGATCCCAATAGAAAGCCTTAAATCGTTATAACATTTCAGATATGTAGTAACATTCAGCGTAACAATTTTAAAATTTGCAATTTGTAAGTGAAAGTGCTGAATTTGGATGTATTAATAACAGTTAAATAATTAATTATTTGAAATAACAAATTTGAAAATTTATTGATTAATTCTTCAGTTTAGACTTTAGAGCATCGAAAATGATAGCATAGATTTATATTTTTTTACCAGAAATCTTTATAAGTTTAAACTGTTAAATTTATAAAAATTTAAATTCTACGAGTTTTTGCAGTTTAACACGACATTTAATAAAAAAATTTTCAGTTAAAAAGTGTTGATTAATATAAATGGAAATTTTAGCGACCCGAAAAATGACCCAGAATTTTTTTCCTCGACTAAAATGGCCAGATTACAAAAAATAACTTCAAGAGATTACAAAATTCCCAATGATTTCAGCAGAAATTAAGAGATTCTATAAGATTTCGAGGAATTTGCATAAATTAATATCTTAAAAAAATTGAAGACTTTTCCAGGAATTTTGACTGAATTCACGTTTTTTTTTACAGATTTCAACGGATTTCAACAATTTCAAGGGATTTAAAAACTTTTCGGGCATTTTAAAGGATTTCAAGAAATTGCGAAAAAATATCAAAGATTTCAAGGGATTTTAAAGGGCTTTATCTGATTTTTCTATTTTACAGGATTTCAGCGGGTTTTAAAGATATCATTTTTTTTTTTAGAAATAGATTTCAGTGAACTTCAACGGATTTCAACGGATTTTTAGAGAATTTTAGGGAATAAATGAAAATTACAAGGCCCTTACAGGGATTTCTACGTATTTCAGAGACTGGAAAAGAAATGATAAGATTTCAGGGAGTTTCTATGTATTTTAAGGAATGTAAAAAGATTTAGTTTTATAGAAATTTTTATAGAATCTGAACAACAGATTTCAGGGCTTTCTGAAAGGATTTTAAGTTTTTAACGGATTTCAAAGCTTTTAGGGTATAACTTGAAAGATTCCAAAGTATTTCACGAGATTCTAGAAAACTTTGAAGAATTTTTTTTATTTGACAAAATATTAGGAAAAATTTCTGTCTGTATAAATGATTTTGAAGTCTTTTAGAAGCTTGGAAGAAAATTTAAAATGTTTCATAGATTTTCGGAAATCTATTAAAGTTTTAAAATATCTTGAATCTTTTTAAAACTTTTAAACTTCCTCAATATCATTTTAACTGACTCGAATTTTTCTAATTTTTTTTTAATTCTGCATAGTTAAAAAAGTTGCGTTAAATCTTCCAGATTAACATAAATTTCTAAAACTAGAAAATCATTTTAAATTTTCCTAGGAATCGAGAGAAAATTTTTTGATTCTCTTGAAACCTTTCAAAATTCTTAAAAAGCTCATTACTTTCAAAATTTTCAAAAATCTACATTTCTTCGATTTTTTTTTAAATCTTCAAATTTGACATTTTTTGAAAATCTTTTCAAAACTTTTAAACCTTCAAATTATTATTTTAAATTAGATTTTTTTCTAATTTCCTAGTTTTTTTTTTAATTTTACGAAATGTTTTGAAATCTTTTTGAATGTTCTCTTGGAATTCACTTTTCACAATAAAAAATCATTTCAAATTTATCCTTATTATTATTATTATACCATAAAGCCATTTTCCTTTCGGGGTCGGCGTGACTTGCTCGGTTGGAAAAACTAGTGAATAGGTATATAGGTATAAAGTAGGTCGGTATATGGGTATAAGGTATATAGGTATATAGGTGTTAGGTATAGATGTTTTAGATTGATCTGGAATTCTCGTGTTATTTATTTAAATTACACGTTCATTCCGCAACACTGCTCCGACCCAGGTTGCTGATCAATCTCTCTAGCGATCACCCCTAGTGAGGAGCGATCTTGAGAAAACTTTATTCTTCTCTTGAAACTTTTAAACATTCTTAAAAAGTTTCTAATTTTTTTCGAAATGTTCAAAAACCTATGTTTTGTTTCAAATCTTCTCAAGATTTAAATTATTTTCAAATCTTTTTGAAAGTTCTGAATCTGCTAAACATAGTCTTAAAATCTTACAGGTTCTTTTTGGAAATATTTTGTTGAAATTTTAAAAATTAAAAATTAATCTTTTAAAATAAGAACTAAATCATTATGAAGGACCCCGCACCAAATGTAAAGTAAATGGCTTTTTGTGAAAAATGCTTAATCTAATTTTTTTTGTATTTTCGAACCTGCAAAGCAATAATCCGAAAGATAAAAGTAAGGAAAGACAGTTTTTTTTAAACAAAAAATGGTCAAAGTTTCAATTTTTACATGTATTTTAATAGAAAAATGCTTATTTTATAAAACAGTTTTTTTCTCCTAAACTCTTTGTTAGATTTTGCTCAAAGTTGAAACATTTAAACTTTTAAACATCCAAGTACGGAAATCATCATTTCTTAGTAACTAAAGTCACTGGAGATTTTTTATTTAACT